>JAAGEH010000417.1:4353985-4382331 GCA_011751065.1 Lasiurus cinereus | reverse complement strand
CGATTTGGGCCAATCAGGATTGGCCAGCCAGGATACGGACTGTGGGAGGTTGGCTGGCTGCAAAAGGTTGGCTGTGGAAATACACTGACCACTAGGGGCAGCTAGCTCCTATGTTGAGTATCAACAGTCCCCAAGTTGTTAATGGTCACTTAGGCATATATAGATATGTATTTTGGTGCTCCTGTATTGGGTGTATATATGTTTGTCACAGTTATATCCTTTTGTATCTATCCTTTTAGTATTATGAAACTAGAGGCCTGATACTCAAAATTTATGCACAGAGGGGGTTTCCTTAGCCAGGCCTGCACCCTCTCCAATCTGGGACCCCTCAGGGGATGTCCAGTTGGACATACCTCTGGCAATCTAGGACGACTGGCTCCTAACCACTGACCCCTGCCTGCCTGTCTGGTCACCCCTAACCCCTCTTCCTGCCTGCTTGATTGCCCCTACCTTGCCCCCTGCCAGCCTGATTGTCCTTATCTTCCCTGCCCCCCTACCTTGCTGGCCTGATCTCCTCTACCTTGCCTCCCTGCCTGCCTGATTGCTCCTAACCTCTTTGCCTGCCTGCCTAATTGCCCCTTACTGCCCTCCCCTGCCACCCTGATATCACCCCTAACTGCTCTCCCCTGCTGGCTTGATTGCCCTGACTCTGCCTGCCTGATTGCCCCTAACTGCCCTCTTCTGTCATCCTGATCTTGCCCCCAACTACCCTCCCTGCAGTCCTGATCTCTCACCCAACTTCCCTCCCCTACTAGCCAGATTGCCCCTGCTTCAGCTCCCCACCACCATGGCTTTGTTCAGAAGGAAGTCAGATGTCTGGAAGATGGTCAGTTGACCCGGTCTAAATTAGCGTATTACCCTTTTATTAATATAGATAGCATAGATAGGATGGGATTGCTTAAATGGGGGGAAAGCCTTTTTCAGCAGGAGGAGATGCTCTTGGCCGACAAAACACATAACCCCATATCTGGACTGATAGACAGACATATGCACCATACTGCTAAACCAGTCATTAAAAAATTGAATCACTTTTCTTACACCTTAAAGCAAACAGATGTTACCCTTAAAACCCCTCTTCAGCCCCCACCTTAGGCTCTGCCTTTGCAGTTCACCCAGATTTGGTTCTAATTGGTTGGTTTCTATGCCAGTCAGTGTCAAAAGCTCTGCCTCCTAGGCAGCCATTGGCTCCTTGCACTTCACCCACATTTGGTTCTAATTGGTCAGTTTCTATGCTAGTCAGCATCAAAAGCACCACCTCCTAGGCAGCCATTGGCTCCTCGTAATTCACCCAGATTTGGTCTTGATTGGTCGGTTTCTCTGCTAGTCAGCATATTTGGGCTTATCTATGGGCCTGATCATAGAAGAGGGGCTGATAAGCAGCTGCTCCTGGCTGCTGGCTAATAGGCTGAAATGCTGACCTCTGAGGGAGAGAGAGAGGCTTGGCTGCTAGCGAGGCTGGGAGAGAGAAGCAGGGTCTGATCACCATGCTACTGCTGCTGCTGATCAGCCCTGCCTCTTTCTCTCTTTCAGAAGTCAACAGTTCAGCCTGCTCACAGGCTGCGTGCACAGCCTGGTGTTCAATCCAGGCTGCTGGCAAACAGGCTGAACTACTGACCTCTGGGAGAGAGACTTGGCTGCTGGTAAGGCCCTGCTGCTGATCAGCCCCTCTTCTCTCTATCAATGAGAGGTCGGTCAGCAGTTCAGCCTGCTTGCCTGCTGTGCACACAGCCTGATGTTTGGTCGAGCCTCCAGTCCTTGTGGATGTTGTGACCCTGGCTCTTTATATATATCTATATACATACATATAAATGGCCTTCATTGTCTCTTGTGAAGGCTTCTCTTTGAAGTCTATTTTGTCAGATATGAGTATTGCTACCACAGCTTTTTTTTTTTTCTTTTTCATTTGCCTGGATAATTGTTTTCTATCCCATCACTTTCATTCTGTGTGAGTCTTTTGTTGTGAGGTAGGTCTCTTGTAGACAGCATATATAAATGGGTCATTTTTCAAATCCTATCTCTTTTGCTTGGAGCATTTAATCCATTTACATTTAAGGTTATTATTATTATTATTATTAATTTAATAAATCTTAATTGTTCAGATTATTACAACTGTCCCTCTTCCCCCCACCATAGCTTCCCTCCACCTGGTTCCCACCTCACCCTCTGCCCTTACCTCCCCCCCCAACTGTCTTCATCCATAGATGTACGATTTTTGTCCAGTCTCTTCCCTCACCCACAACACTGCTTTCCCCTAAGAATTGTCAATCCACTCTCCACTCCCTTTCTATGTCCCTGATTCTATTATATTTACCAATTTATTCTGTTCATTAGGTTTTTTTATTCACTTGATTTTTAAATTCACTTTGTTGATAGATATATTTTTGTTGTTCATATTTTCTATCTTTACCTTTTTCTTCTTCCTCTTCTTAAAGAATACCTTTTGGTATTTCATATAATACTGGTTTGGCAGAAATGAACTCCTTTAGCTTTTTATTATCTGTGAAGCTGTTTATCTGCCTTTCAATTCTGAATGATAGGTTTGCTGGGTAAAAAATTCTTGGTTGTAGGTTCTTACTATTCATCACTTTGAATATTTCTTGCCACTCCCATCTGGTCTGCATAGTTTCTGTTGAGAAATCAGCTGACTGTCATATGGGTGCTCCCTTGTAGTTAACTGTTTTTCCTCTTGCTGCTTTTAATATTCTCTCTTTGTCTTTTGCTCTTGGCATTTTAATTATGATGGGTCTTGATGTGGTCCTCTTTGGATTTCTTTCGTTTGGAGTTCTGTGTGCTTCCTGGACTTCTATTTCTTTCACCAGGTGGGGAAAATTTTCTGTCACTATTTCTTCAAATAGATTTTCAGTATCTTGCTCTCTTGCTTCTTCTGGCACCCCCATAATTCATATCTTGATATGCTTGAGGCTATGCCAGAGGCTCCTTACACTATCTTCAAATTTTTGGATTCTTTTTGCTTTTTCGTTTGAATATTTTTTGCTTCTTTATATTTCAAATCTTTGACTTGATTCTTGCAGTCCTCTAGTCTGCTGTTAGGTCTCTGTATAATATTTTTTATTTCAGTCAGTGTATGTTTAATTTCTAGTTGGTACTTTTTCATATCCTCTTGGGTATTGTGAAATTTATCCATCTTTTTTAGGAAATTCTGTAAAAACCTTATAACCTGGGTTTTGAATTCTGTATCCAGTTATTTGCTTTCCTCCATTTCTCTCATTTGTGATCTCTTTGTCTCTGCATTTTCGCTGCTTTCCTGAGTTGGTAGAGTAGCTTTGTGTGCTCTGTGTTGTATAGGGCCCAGTGGCTCAGCCTCCCCAGTTACCTGAGGTGGACACTCTTGGTGCCTCCCTTTGTGGACAGCCTTGTAGTTAAGTCTTGATTGTTGTTGTTATCACTGGGAGGAATTGACCTCCAAGCCAATTGGTTGTGAAAATCAGCTGTGTTACGCTTGGATAACTTCTGTGCTGGAATCAGCCTTATGATACAAGACTTGCAAAATTGCAGAAGCCTCTGTATTTATCTTGGATGGAGCAGAGTCTCAGAGCTGAGCAGACAGCCTTGCCTTCCTGTCAGCTCTGCCCTATGAGGCCCTGGGTCTCAGTGTCCATCGGTAATGACTGCAAGTACCACTGAGAGAAAGTTTCCCTTGAGTTTCACCCGCTGCCAGACAGTGCAGTTTCTCCCCAGATGAGTCTGGGTTCCCAGAGTCTTGCCCGGAACTGGATTTCAGTGCAGTCAGGAGCTTCCATCTCCCTCTTGCTTGAGAAAGCCAGCTCCATACTCAGCCTCCAGTCCTCTCCATGTGCTTGCACGTCTCTGTACCTCAGCCTTTTGCAGCTCCTCTGAGTCTCAACATACTTTTCTCTTTCTTTCTAGTTGTAGAATTTCCACTCAGCCAGCTTTCCTGTGGTTCTGGATGCTGTCCATTCTGTCTTTTAGTTGTAGTTTTGAAATTGTTGTGTGAGGCAGCAGTTTAGGTGTTTACTTATGCCACCATTTTGGTTTCTCTCCTAAAGTTATTATTGATAGGTACTTATTTATTGCCATTCTTATACTTTATGCCTGTGTACTTCTCTTTATCCTTATTGCTTCTTCTTACACTAGTCCCTTTAGCATTTTTTATAGTGCTGGTTTGATAATTTGTTTAGACTTTTTGTGTGTGTGCATCTGAAGAACTCTTTATTTTACCTTTGGTTTTGAATGATAGCCTTGCTAGATAAAATAGCCTTGGTTTTCTTTACTTTGTATACTTCATGCTATTCTTTTCTGGCCTGAAGTGTTTCTATTGAGAAGTCAGCTGACAATCTAATAAGAGCTCCATTGGTAACTTTTTGTCTTTCTGTTGCTGCTTTTAAGATTTTTTTCTTTGTCTTTAATATTTGTAATTTTAATTATGATGTGTCTAGGAATGGTTCTTTTGTGTTTCATCTTGGTTGGGAATCTCTGTATTTACTGAACTTGAGTGTCTATTTCCTTCACCAGGTGAGGGGAATTTTCTGCCATTATTTCTTCAAAAAGTTTCTCTAATCCTTGGTTGGATTCTTTGGTTCCTGTATGATCAAATGTTGTTACATTTTATTTTATCCCCAAACTCCCTTAAATGATCCTCCTGCTTTTTAATTTCTTTTTTTTTATGTGCTATTCTGAATGGGTGTGTGTTTTTTTCTACTTTTTCTCCTAATTCACTGATTCAGTCCTCAGCTTCTTCTAGTCTATGGTTGAATCCTTCTAGGGTATTCTTTATTTCAGCTATGTTATTTTTTATTTCCAATTAATTCTTGTTCTTTATTTCAACCTCTCTTTTCATGTTGGAATAGCTCTCATTATAGCTCATTCAGTTCCTTATAATTCTTATTAAGTTGCTAGTTATTCTCACTGAGTTATTTGAGTAACCTTGTTACCATTACTCTGAATTCCTTATCTGACAAATAGTTTTCCTCCATTTTATTTAATTCCTTTTCTTTAATTTGGGGTTGTTTCTTTGTCTCCCAATATTTGTTGTTTTTTATTTTATTTTATATTTTTGTATCTATATATTAGATCAAACTGCTATGCTTCCCAGAATTTTTGGGTCTTATGTAGTAGGTGTTTTGTGATACCTATTGGTGCAGTCTCTTGCATCTCCTGAGCTGAGTGCTCTATGTAAGTCTCTTGCTTGAATTATTTTTGTTCTACTATTGTAGTTGTCCCTTAAAACATATTGTCCTATTTGTGGATAGAATCTCCTCTCAGGCTGGCTAACTATATGGATCACCTCCAACCCCACTGTGCAAGCTATTGTGGAGGTGCTGACAGAGCAGGAGAAAATACAACACAACAAAATGTGAAACAAAAGAAACAAAACTAAAACCTACACAAGACCCTTACAGCAAAACAAAAGCAACCATCACAGAAGAGAGAATTAGGCAAGAGGAAAGAGAATAAGAGTGGTAGAAGATAGAAATAAAAAAATGGGAAGAGAAAAATAAAACACACAAACAAACAAATCATACACTAACAAACAAAACAAAACAAAAAAGACTAAAGACAAAAAAAGAGGGAGATGAGAAAAAAGAATATGTGGGTACAGAGCTGAAATAAAGAAAATGAGAATTGTTTCATTCATATATCTAATTTACTCTTCCCTTTGCCTACACAATTTTTTTTCTTTCTTCCTCCCTCCTTCTTTTCTTTTTCACTTTTCTTTTCCCCCTCATATCTCATCTTTTTCCCTTTTCTTATTTTTAGTCTATCTGCTTTTTCCTGTATTTTCCTTTTCAATTCTTTTCTTCCTTCGTTATTTTAAACCATTTTCTTTCCCCCATTTCCTAATTCTTTATTCTTATTTTCTTTATTTTGACTCTGAAACTGTTTTGATAGCAAATAGCCACCAGCTCTTCTGCCTACTGAAAATAATAATTAAATGTGAGGAAAGTAAAAACAAACAAACAGAAAACAACCAAAACAACAATAAAAACATTGACTTTTGTCTAGTTTTGCTCTCCCTTAGATGCAGATGAACCTGTATGGAATTGTTCTTATTGACTAAGGGGCTACAGTCTAAGGAAAGATGTGCATCAGAGTTCTATGTGTTCTTGAACCAGAAAAATTTTCCAAAACTTTCCATACAATCAATCACTTTATGTTCTTACAGAAACCATGTTTTACATTGTAAGTTCATACTTTGAGACTCCTACTACAAATAATTAGTTATCTTAAGATCATTTAAGCTCCTTCCAAGAAATGAAGGTGTATATGAATTTGAATTAATTATTTTCCAACACACTGTGACCTCTGTTTTTTCGAGTTTATATGATCAACTACTTTAGTCATGTGACTGGTTATATCTGGTATGCTTCCAACCAAAGGCAGCTTCTTACATGCTTAAGATATTTATATAGATCCAACTAGAGGCCTGGTGCATGAAATTTGTACACTGGGAAATCCCCTCAGCCCAGCCTTCACACTCTCCAATCCAGGATCCTTCTCACAATCTGGGACTGTTGGCTCCTAACTGCTTACTGATTGCCCCTAACTGCCCCCCCCCGCTCCAGCCTTATCACCCCTAACTATTTCTGCCTGCTGGCCTGATCACCCCTAACTCTCCCTCCTCCCTCCCTGTCAGCCTGGTTCCCCCTGACTGCCCCTTAAGCCTGTTCATGCCCAACTGTCCCCCACCTGCCTGGTCACCCCCAATTGGCCCCTCCCCCACTGGCCTGGTTGCCCCAACTGCCTCCCCCCCCGCCCTGCCAGCCTAGTTGCCCTTCATGGCTTCCCCTGCCATCCTGGTCACCCCTCCCTGCCCCCATCTGCCAGCCTGGTTGCCCTTCACTGTACCCTTCACCCCTACCAGCCTGGTTGCCCCATGCAGTCTGTTGTTTAGTCATTTGGTCGTCCCTCACAGCCTGGTCATGCCAGACAACCTGCTGTTTGGTTGTTACTGTGAGGCTGTCCTGATAAATTTGCATATTACCCTTTTATTAGTATAGATGGTGATGTTGTCTTTTTTCTCTGCTCTAGATTTCTCTTGGAGATGAAATATTAGCATAGATTGAGATCTTAGGTTAGAACTTTTGTCATATGGTAATTTGAATTCAAGAAATTATTTCACTGAGATGATTCTGGGATTGTCAAGAGTAAGGTGGTATTGGGAATGAGGGTGCTGGCATCATTATCTTGAATGTGGAAGTATTGACAGTATGTGAAGTGTGAGCTGGTTGGGAAATTCTCAAAATTCCAATATCTGTGTAAATTTTCTAGGTCTGAGTAAATAGAAATTGGTAGGCTTTGTGACTTTATTAAGATGGAATCATGTAAAACCCACATGTTTTCAACCTGTCATCCTATAAAAGTGATAAAACCCAAATTATCACAAATATTATCTACAGACATTTTCTGAGCACTTCTTGTGCCAAGTAAGGAAAATACCATGGAATTAAGTGATGATTTCTGTGTAGAAAGGGGATCATGGTTTACATTTGGAGGCTAGATCAAACTCATGAGAAATTATCACACAATAAAGAGCAATTTATAGTAAGTCCTAAACAATCACATAAGTCCAATGGTTCTAAAATAATGTACATTAGAATCAGTCATTAACTTACAAAGTATAGCTTCTCAGGCTTTGTTCCTGGAGATTCTCAGTTTGGGCTTTTGAAGCTGGGTTGTTTAACAAGCTCCAAGTCCAATAAAGATGAGTTGGTGAAGACAGTAATCAGAGAAAGGAGATCACTATGGGCTGAGATCTCATGTAAGCCCTAGCACAAGGGGGGAGAGGCAATTTCATGGAGCGAAGGCAATAAGGGATTTTAACATAAGGAAGTATTCATTGGATAAATTGCTTCAGAAAGAAGACAATGCTCTTCCTTTGGTGGAGTTAGAAGAAATATTTTAATACCCCTATTCTCTATAATAGAAGGGGCAACCAAATTCACAATTGACAATGACAGATGGAAACACACAAGTGCGATTAGCACCAGTGAGAGTTTTATATACACTGAGTGGCCAGATTATTATGATCTCTGAATGCATAATAATCTGGCCACTCAGTGTATATTCTATATAATAAAAGGCTAGCAAGGAAATTGTCCCCTTGACCAGGAGTTTGACCAGCAGGCAGGCCGGCCAACCACCTGTGTCCCCTCACCCTGGCCAGGCTGGCTGGACCCCACTCATGCATGAATTCATGCACCAGGCCTCATACACACACACCATGATCCATACCCTACACCAGAGCAACAATGACATTGAGTCTTAATATAACTGCTCTGAGTAACAAGGGTCCCAAGACAATCACACATAATTCTCCTTACACAGAAAACTAGGTGGGTTGTGGGGGCAGAGCAGGGAGTGTGTCACAGACTTTGGTCCAAGCTGAGATGTTTATAAAATTAGCACTGGAAAGGGAATAGGAAAACAAAAAAGAAACAGCTGTTCTCTTAGTTCTGAAAAACTCATACTTGAGAGAATGAATTATTGCAGATGCCTCAATTCATTTGTTTTATCAGTTGGTGCATACTGAGGACCTACTATATGTCATTTATTCTTCTAGGTCCAGGGCACATAGTGATAAGCACTCACTGCAGAAAAAGCTCCATCACAAGCAAAGGCCTACCATCCCTCCTGTGGGATGCCTCTCCCCGTGGTTTCTCCAGGCCCTTCAATACCTTATGGTATAAATGCAATTCCATTCTACAAACAGATATCCTGAGACCTAGAGAGAATAATTTACTTCATAAATCATACTGAGAGTTAAACACTCTATCTCAGTGGTTCTCAACCTTTCTAATGCCGTGATCTTTTAATACAGCTCCTCATGTTGTGGTGACCCCAACCATAAGATTATTTTCATTGCTACTTCATAACTGTAATTTTATGAGTTGTAATGTAAATATCTGTGTTTTCCGATCATCTTAGGTGACCATGCTAACGGTTTTCAACCTGTGGGTCATGATTATAATTACATTTTGATTCATTAACTGAGGTAATTGGCCATCCTGTTTAGATGCACCCTCTAAGAAAATCTATCCTGAAGTTGGGTGGGCATATGGCTGTCTTGCACGACAGAGCTCCTTTATTGTGAACAGGTGTTGTCTATTCAATTGTTCTGTTGGCCAGGCCTGACCCCTGTCAGCAAGTGCCATCAGGCTACAGACCAGCAGGGCCAGTTGAGTCCAGGGCCTGAGGCGAACAGCAGCATGGTCAGCCACCTTGGCAAGGGTCTCATGCCATTCAGAAGCTCACTCGTCTTTGCAGAGAGCTCAGAAATGGGTAAATAAATGGTGGAGTAAAGGGAGAAATTAATCTTGCTCCTGAAAGGAAAATATGCTCTGGCTTATGACAACTTTACTAAAAGACTCTGATATTTATCTATTAGTAAGACATTCTCTGCTAACCTCCCTTCTTCCCATGATCACAATGGGAAAGAGAGAGCACTGAACCACAAAATCCATAGGAATTCAGAAAAGGGAACAAGTATTATGTTGAAACTTTAAAAATATGTGGGGCTTGAAGGAAATGTGTATTTTAATGACAAAAAGATCGGGAGAAGTTATTCCAGGCAGGAAGGACAACAATAAAAAAGGCAGGGAGGTAAGAAAGAACACGTTAATGTGAAGGCTAAGAGATAAGGTTGACCAAAGCATTTAGTGTTGCTGGAAACTATGAGAACAAAGGTTGTGTAGGAGATGTCTCTGGTGAGTGGTGGATCTTCAAGTTAGATTTGGGTCATTTGTTTTTGAATCTTTAGTGCCTTGCCCAGACTCTGACACAAAATAGGCATATAACAACTGTTTAATTACTGAGTGAATAAATACATGAGTAGATGAATGAATGCATGAATGAATTGGGTCTGGAAGAATAGTGATATTATTGACCAAAAAGGAAAGTTTAGACAATAAACTATAGATAATGGTAGATGGTTCAAACAGATTTCTCATAGGAAGTTATTTGGAATGAAGAAGAGTGTGAGTAGCCCTGGCCAGGTGGCCTAGCTGGGTGAAGCATTGTCCCTTGCATCAAAATGTTATGGGTTTAATCCCTGCTCAGGACACATAGGTAGGTTGCAGGTTTGATCCCCCATTGGGGTGCATATAGGAGGCAACAAATACCTCTCTCAGAAAAAAAAATCAACAAAAATATATCCCCAGGTGTGGATTTTAGAAAAGTGTGTCTACATGTGGAGATTTATGAATCATTATGACAATGATAATTAGAACCATGAGTTTGGATAAGCTCTTGAGGGCAGTTAATGTAAAAACCAAAAAGCATCAAGGACTAAACAGCGGGATTTGTGCCTAAGGGAGTAGTAAGGAAAGAAGACAGAGTAGAAACGATAACATTTAGAGAATAAGGAAAATAATGTAAAAAAAAAACCAAAACAAAACACCACACCTCAATATAGAGGTTTTTTTTTCTTTTGAAGTGGGAGGAGCAGCTGTGGCAAAGTTCAGAGACTGAATAGGTGGAAAAGGTGGGTTCTCATTCCTAGATAGCCAAGGGCATTACAGCTAGAGGGAGAAGCTAGGTGGGGTATAGTTGCAAAGCATTCTAACAGAAAACCCCCAAGACAGACAGAGAGAGGATAGGACCTTGTCAGACAGGGCCAGAGAGATTTTTCTGAGTAAGAAAATGATCTGTAAACTTGAAGTTTAAAAACTTATGGACAATCTTTTAGGACTGGGGTGGAATGCAGTATCTTCAATCAGAGAAGCTGCCCAGGAGCAAAGGAATAGAGAAATGCAGAAGCAACTCATACTTGGGGTTCAAGTTATAAATTAGGCTGAGACCAGAACTGAGAATATCACACTTAGACTATCTTTGAGAATGAATCTCTCAGCTCTAATTCAAGTAGCCAAGTCAATTAAGGGAAAACTCAAAATACAACAACTAGAAAGAAAATCACTAAAAAAAAAAAAATAAATTAAATTAAAAAAAAAGAAGGCAGGACTTTCATTAGATGGATCGTTGACTACAAAAACCCTGAAGGATTTTTGAAACCTTTGGTTATCAATGGTTTTCCATGTGCTGGTGGTCATCTTGAGAGAAAGCAGGAGAGAAGGGCACCAAGGAGACCACACCCTGCATCACTCCTAGTGTTAGAATGGAAAGCACTTGAGGATAGAGGTTTATTTCAAAAAAAAAAGAGGAAAGAGACACTTGAGAGTTTTTGAAGCTTAAGGAAGGAAGAAAAGAATGAAAAGAGACAGGCAGGGAGGCAGGAAGAAAGGCTGTGTAGCAAACAGTTCAGGATCCTGCAGGTTTAGCCATGAGACCTTGCATATGAGACCCACCATACCGAAAATGTGGGTATCATCGAAGTTTTGAAGTCCCATAGATCCAGAGTCAAATTCTGCCCTTTCTGCTCACAGCTGTGCTCCTTGGAAAGATTACTTAATCCTCAATTTCTCACTTATAAAATGACTTAAGAACAACAAAAAGAATATAATCTTCCCCTTAGAATTCTTGTGAGAATGAAATAAAATTATGCACCTATTACAGAATTTAACATTCGATCAATGGTAGTTTTTTAACAAGACTGTATTAACTCCTTGGACCCCAATGGTCCTATTGGATAAACAGACCCTGGACACTGGAACATCTTTGTGCCAGGTGGTAAGAAGGGTAGGTCGCCTGTTTTCCAGGAGGATGGGCAATCTATAGGGTGCCTTTTAAAGCCAAGAAACTCAAATGAGACCCAAAGGAGAGAAATCTGCTAATGAGTCCATTAAGATAAAGAGGTAAGAATGTCAGCTTCAGACCATCTGTCTTGTTCTGGGAGCTCATGCTGTTTAGACCCCACCCCCTCAGCCTCATCCAAAACTTGCCAATGCCATTGATTTGTGCTAATCTGAGTGGGCATACATTATCCCAAGTGTCAACCCGTCACTGTTTGCTTAGCTTACATGAAATCACAGCTACAAAGGAGTCAATGTGTGAAAGCTTTGTATCAACTTATATGAAATAAAAAGGTTCCTGCTGGCAGGTGCAGGTTTTAAACAGATTAAAACTGACAAACTGGCACAGTTCACAAGGAAGGCAATGATCAGGTCCAGGGAAATGTCCCAGGTCTTGGGAATGGTATGCTGAGGAAAGAAATACATTGCTGCCATTTGGTAAAGAGAGGCTTGTTTATAACAAAGGGCTTGGATGTGCACAAATACTGAAAGCTTTTTCTGAAGAACTCTTTTTTTTTTTTTTAACAGGGCTAGCTTGGTGTCTTTCCCCCTGGGAACCAATAAGACAAATAAAGGATTAATGACTTGAGCAAGGTCAAAGTGTCTAGTAGCAGCGCCAGGACAGAAGGGAGGAGCCTGGACTCACTTCTCCCAATCACCCAGCCCTCTGAAGCTCACATGGATAGATGCGTACATTTTGCCTTCTGAACAACTTATCACTCCAAGAAATGATGGAGGGAGCTCTCCTTGTGCGATAGTCAATTGACTCTGACTGGATTCTACAGCGGACTGAACAGGGCAGAAATCGGCAAGTTTTGCACAACACAGTTCTGCACTTCAATCTAGAAGATACTCTTGCAATAGACAAAATAGCTTTTATTTAAGGCACACCTTTAATACAGATAATGGTTAATTTAATAAAGAAGAAAAAGCCACTTCTATTTATGACACAGTTGTATTACATGTACATATGTACAAAGCACCTAGCACTCCATAACTGTGGCCAAATTTTCTTTTAATTTTGACTTTTCGTGTGTCTCAGCATAATTATGGACCATCTGCTTGCAACACTCTTAAATTGTATATGCTTCAAGAATGCAAATTCTTGTTTTTTAAATAGTAGCCAAGAAAGGTACATATTCTGCTGCTGAAAAAAAAATCCAATCCAAACAACTAAAAAGCCATCATACCACATATGGAAGATGATATAGTGGAAAGAGACTGAGAACTAAATCATACTTGAATTTGAATCTTGCCCCTACCACTATTGATGTGAGATTTAAAAAAAATATATAATTTCTGTAACTTTTTCTGATCCTGTAAAATTAGAGTAAAACTCTGTTTTATGAGAATTAGTTGAGAAAAGGATTATGAAAGGTCTAACACTTTGCCTAAAACATAATAGAATTTTGATGCATGTTTGTTCTCCTTTGGATCATCCATCATTAAGAATAATTATTTGCATCTCCACTTCTATCCAGTAGAATGGATATCATAGGAATACTATGATCAGACTTGATTATTTAGCTTTAAATATATGCACAAATACTTTCCAGTTCTAAATCCTTCACTTCTCATAGCAATGGAGACCCAACCAAATAAACACAATAGCCAAGAAAGGTACATATTCTGCTGCTGAAAAAAATAATTCAATCCAAACAACTAAAAAACCATCATATCACATATGTGCAAAATGAATACTATTTTGCCAGGATTCATCAGTATGCCTACAGGTTGATATACCATAGAATCTTTCATTGGCCCCTTTTGTTCTGGTGATCTATTGCTGCTTATCTGAATCACCCCAAAACTTAAAACAACGATCTTCTATTTTCATCACAAATCTGCATCTTGGGTAGGGCTCAGTCTCAATGTGACATCATCTGGAACAGGTCAACGAGGAGCTGAAGAATCTGCTTCCAAGAAGACTCACTCTATGGCCAGCAAGTTGATGTTTGACTTTGGCAAACAGCTTAGCTGATGGCTCAAGACCTCAGTTTTTCTCCACATGGCCCTCTCTATGTGGTCTAGTCTTTCTTACAGCACAATGGCTAGCTTTCAAGCACTCACTTCCTGAGAAAGAGGGAGCCAGGTGGAAACTATGTCGCTTTTTATGATCCAGCCTTACAAGTTGCAATGTCACTCTCTCATATTCTATTAGTAGAGGCAATCATAAAGTCCTGCTCAGCTTCCTGGGGAGGGGTCAAAGACAATATTTCTGGGGAGTGACAAGTTTCTGAAAGGGTACCTGGAATAGGAAATATTTTGGCTATTTTTTAAAAAAAGATCTCCCCCACTTTTTTCTGAGCTCTTTTGATTTTCATCCTGATTCAAATATTTATTACTAACTTGGACTCTTCTGCTCCTTTCTATTTGCTTTTTCATTTAGTCTTTCCTTACTCTCTTCTATATTGAATTTCACTCTATGAGTAGAAAGGAAAATCTGTATTATTCCATACCTTATCCCATTCTAAAAAACTTCTTGAACTGGAGTCAGTTGAACCTACACTCAAATCATAGTTCTGCTAATAAACTTCACATTTGTAAAATGTGCTCAGTAATTCTTAACTTGCAGTACAGCAATGAGAATTAAATAATGTAATATAGGAAAAGACTGGACCAGAGTAGATTTTAAATGGATGTGACTTCCTTTCTCTATTTTTCAATCATGTAGCTTATTTCAGCATCTGTTTTTGTCCTGGAGTGCTAGGTGCTTTGTACATATGTCCTTCCAAAGCAGGTTATGAACTTCATTCTCCAGACAAACACTTCCCACCATATTGCTAATTCCCTGCTGGTATAACATGCAGGGAAACCTAGCCTATGACTGCGTGGCTTCGTTGAACTAACCACAGAAACCCACATGGTGAGTTGGTGTCACCAATCCATATGACAGATTTTCTAAAACCTTTCAATCTCCCCCACTCCTTTTTTTTTTATTGTTTAAAGTAGTACATATGTCTCTTCTTTCCTCTCCTCCATTAACCTCCCCCTGGCCTTCCCTACCTCCCCCCGCCCCAGTACATGCCCTCACCTGCCCATCTCCCAGTGTCTTGTATCCATTGGTTATGCTTATATACATGCATACAAGTCCTTTGGTTGATCTCTTACAGCCCCCCTCCCACCCCCAACCAGCGCAACCACCCCGCCCAACTTCCCCTGCCTTCCACTATAGCATGACAGTCTGTTCAATACTTCTCTGCCTCTGCATCTCTTTTTTTTAATTTTAATAAATCTTTATTGTTCAGATTATTACAATTGTTCCTCTTTTCCCCCCCATAGCTCCCCTCCACCTGGCTCCCACCCCACCCTCTGCCCTTACCTGCCCCACCATTGTCCTTATCCATAGGTGCATGATTCTTGTCCAATCTCTCCCTGCACCCCCCCCACCTCTTTCCCCCTGAGAATTATCAGTCCACTCCCTTTCCATGCCTCTAATTCTATTATATTCACCAGTTTATTCTGACCATCAGATTTTCAGTTCACTTAATTTTTAGCTTCACTTGTTAGATATGTATTTGTTGTTCATAATTTTTACCTTTAAGGTTTTCTTCTTCCTCCTCTTCTTAAAGAATACCTTTTAGCATTTCACATAATACTGGTTTGGTGTTGATGAACTCCTTTAGTATTTTCTTGTCTGTGAAGCTCTTTATCTGCCCTTCAATTCTGAATAATAGCTTTGATGGCTAGAGTAATCTTGGTTGTAGGTTCTTGCTATTTATCACTTAGAATATTTCTTGCCACTCCTGTCTGACCTGCATAGTTTCTGTTGAGAAATCAGCTGACAATTGTATGGGTGCTCCCTTGTAGGTAATTAACTGTTTTTCTCTTGCTGCTTTTAATATTCTTTCTTTGTCTTTTGCTCTTAGCATTTTAATTATGTTAAGTCTATTTCTTTCACCAGGTGGGCTAAGTTTTCAGTCATTATTTCTTCAAATAGGGTTTCAGTATCTTGCTCTCTCTCTTCTTCTGGCACCCCTACAATTCTGATGTTGGTACGCTTGAAGTTGTCCCAGAGGCTCCTTACACTATCTTCACATTTTTTTATTCTGTTTTCTTTTTGCTTTTCCAGTGGAGTGTTTTTTTGCTTCTTTGTATTTCAAATGTTTGACTTGATTCTTGTGTTCCTCTAATCTGCTATTAGATTTATGTATAATATTTTTTATTTCAGTCAGTGTATGTTTAATTTCTAATTGGTCCTTTTTTTATCTCTTCTTGGGTCTCACTAAATTTATCCATTTTTTTTCTAGGAAATTCTTAAAAAAAAACCTTATAGTTGTGGTTTTGAACTCTATATCCAGTCATTTGTTTTCCTCCATTTCTTTTGTTTGTAATCTGTTCTTTTGTCTCTGCATATTTTGATGCTTCCCTGAGTTGGTAGAGTAGCTTTGTGTGCTATATGACCTATGTGGCCCATTAGCTCTGCCTCCCCAGTTACCTGAGGTGGACTCTCTTGGTGCACCCCTTTGTGAACTGTGTTTACAGTCTTGTAGTTAATTCTTGATTTAGGTTGGTATCACTGGGGGGAATTGACCTCCAAGCCAATTGGTTGTGAGGATCAGCTGTGTCTGGGTATGTGAGCTTGCCTCCAGACCTCTGCCTTTCCAGTTCCCCTGAGTTTCCGTGCACTCTAGGGACCCATATGAATCTGGGTCCCCCGGGTCTTGCCTGAAACTGGGGTTCAGTGCAGTTGGACCTAGATTTCAGTGCTGTTGGGAGGTTCTGTTTTTCTCTCACTAGAGAAAGCCAGCGGCACAATCAGCAGTCAGCGTTCTGTATGCACACTTTCGTGGGCCTCCAGACCTCTGTCTTTTGTGGCTCCCTTAAGTTTTCCTGCATGCCTTCCTTTTCACAACAGTCCAGACTCCCCCATGTAAGTTTCTCCTGGAACTGGGGTTCAGTGCAATCAGAAGTGGAGTTCAGTGAAGTTGGGATTTTCCGTCTCCCCTCTGCTAGAGGAAGCCAGCCAGACCCTCCTCCCCCTGTCCTCTCCACGAGTGTGTCTCCATACCTCAGCTTTTTACAACTCCTCTGAGTCTTCGTGAGTTCCTCTCTTTCCTTCTAGTTGTAGAATTTTCACTCAACCAGCTTTCCTGTGGTTCTGGATGGTGTCTGTGCTATCTTTTAGTTGTAATTTTGAAATTGTTGTGTGAGGCAGCAGCTTAGGTATTCACCTATGCTACCATCTTGGTTTCTTTCCTGCATCTGTTTTTTCCCCTCTGATTCTTTTCTTTAGAAACACCTTGCCTCTGCAGACTAGAAATAAACCAATAAGAACAAAAAATGTTTGAGTCCTAATTTCATTGTCCAATGTTCTGAGTCCCAGTTTCAATGTCAAACAGTTCCTTATGTGTACACATCAGCAATGGTATCTGGAGGGTGGACAAATGGTGGCAATGCAGGTCCGACCCTCTCTGGTTCAGTCCTAGGCAACCTGTAGTGATGCACAGCTGCTGACTGCTAGCATGCCAAGGTGTCATCAGTGTCTTCCATCTCTGGACTGTTTCTCTTCTTGTCTTTGTTTTTGGAGCAGACCTGTCAATTACTCTCTGTTGCAGGAGTCCACTTGGTCTTAGAGTTGTTTTCTGAAAGTATATAAACATATTCTCTACTAAAAGTTAATAAAGGAGTCTTTTCTATAAAATTGACTTGGGGTCCTTTTTATTTTTGCCCAAACAATTTTCCTTTGGCTTATTTTGACACCATGTGTGTTTTTCATGGGTGTCTTGCTGTTAGCATTATAAATGAAAATTAATTCTCTAAAGTAAAAATTTTCTAGATGTAATTTACTTACAGGATATTTTTCCTTACATGATGTTATCCTACTACCCTCCCCCCTTTTTGATTAATGGAGACTTTTATAATTTTTAATGCAATCTTGATAACTTTAAATTTTAATATTTTGCACAAAAATATGACTGCTTTATGTTCATTGCATGTTAAGCAATTTTACCATGAGATGAACTACCAATAAAAATTTTAGTTAATACGTTAGAAACAGCTTTTTGTCCAGTACAATTTAATTTTCTTGAATATTCACTTATTTCAATTAGTCTATTTCAATTAATCTGAAAGCTTAATTACTCTTTTACTGTCAAATTTAATACTCTACCAACAATCTTAGATTACCCTGTAAATATTAGTGGAAAGGATTACTTGAATTCTTGAGTAGGCCCTGAGCATTCCCCGTGTTAGGCTGGATTTAGATATGTGCAGTTGCTGTCGACCAATTCTCTTCCGTTACCTGGGTCCCGATCTGGGCTGGGCATGGGAAGTGAAGCAGCCATGGGGGCAGGAGATCTCCCTCAGAAGGGGTGAGGGTTCAGGCTCTTGCAAGGTTGCAGGGGGTGAGGGTCTGTGCCCCACCTCTGTTGACTGCCAAGTTCTCTCCTAATGGCCCCTCTGTGACTGTGCCTGTTTTAGGTTGTTTCTTCCCTGAGGAATCTTAACCTTCTCTGGCTAACCAGTCATCCTGTAGGGCTAAGAAGGGTGTTTTGAGGTTCAGTTCTGTCTTCATGGTATCCTATGCCCCCGTGGCCTCCATGCCCAGCACCTGTCTGGGGATCCTCTTGCTTGCTGGAGGGTCCTGGACACAGATCACATATCTCAGGGAACTCAGGTTCCTTCTCTAGGGAGGGCCTAGCTCACATCATTGGGCGAAAGACAGATCCATTATACCAGCCACCTCGAGGCTTCAACCTCAGTGTGAATAGAAAAAATCTTTCAATCTTAATTTAAATTATGTATAGCCATGCTGGCTCAAGTGTTGACCTACAATCCAGGAGGTCATGGTTCGATGCCCAGTCAAGGCACATGCCCAGGTTGTGGGAATGATCCCTAGTGTGGGGCATGCTGTTGGCAGCTGATCAATGATTCTTTTTCATTATTGATGTTTCTCTCTTTTGCCCCCTCTCCCTGCCTCTCTGAAATTATACATATATAGTATATGTGTGTGTGTGTGTGTGTGTGTGTGTGTGTGTGTGTGTGTAATACATGGATAGAAATGCATCCTTAATTATATTCCCTTGGAGATATTGTGCACTGTAGTTGTGTTCCACAAATCCACACAACGCAGATATCAAAAGCAGTGTTGCCACAATTACTAAGAGCTTTCAGTAATTTTCCTCTTAGTCTCCTGACTCTTTAGGGTCCGTTATAGGTCTCCAATCAATTAAAGCATTTTTTGTTACTTTTAACACTTTACCTAATCACTTCACTTATTTCTTCCATTAAATGTATACCTTTCAAACTAGATATCCATTTAGCAGATGCTTTACTTAATCAATAAGAAACTTCCAAGAATTGCATTCTCCCTATTTCCAATAATTTGTAGTCTTGGAGAGGTCATCTATGTCAGAAGCAGCATATCTATGGCAAGTAAGCCCAGTAATTAGAATTAACCACTTAAGAAGTTATACACACTAAGAATAGCTCAACGTTATAGCATGCTTGGTTTTCAGTGGAGTTACAAAGAAACTATTCTTCATTCTAAAATAAAATTTACTTTAATGCTGATATATCCCAATGTCACCTGTCAGCCATTTTCCTGCAGCTTCTCTAATGACATTCTGCTATTTCACTGTTATGCAAGGTATTTAAAAATCTGAAAGTCCATAGAGACAGATAGCTTGGTCATCCACATTCAAAGACTGATGTAGCTATGCTTACAAAAGACTGAGGGTGGAGAAAAAATTCCCTTTTTAACCTACTTCACAAAGCTTCAATTATAGTTTAATTTTGTATTCTACTTTTATTTTCTTCATAAAACCTTTTCTAATTTAGCTCTATTCCGGTACATTGTTTTATTCATTCCATAATATGAATAACTACCATTTAAATATTTATTTAAGTCTTCCTGTTGGATCCTTTGCTGTGCATTTTGCATCAATTACCTATTTACTCCTTATTACAGAAAAACAAACAAACAACTAAATAAAATGGAGGTGCACAATCTATCAGATACAGAGTTCAAAACACTGGTTATAACGATGCTCAAGGAACTTGGGGGAAGAATAGATGAATTCAGTGAGAACTTTAACAAAAAGATAGTAAGCATTATAAAGAACATGGAAACTATAAAAAAATAACTAATGAAAAATGAATAATAAAATAACTAAATAATACACTAAAAATAATTAACAGCAGAAGCAGATTAGATGAAGCAAAAAATCAGTGACTTGAAAAACAAGGTAGTAGAAAACACCTAATCAGAACAACCACAACAAAAAAAGAGAATTGAACAATGATGATCATTTCTAGAGGATCCCAAGATTCAAGTCAAAGATTTGAAATAAGAGGAAGCAAAAAATACCCAACTGAAAGAGCAAAAAGAAAAAAAGAATCCAAAAATATGAAGATACTATAAGGAGCCTCTGGGAGAACTTCAAGCATACCAAAATCAGAATTATGGAGGTGCTAGAGAAGAGAAAGGGCAAGATATTGAAAACCTATTTGAAGAAATAATAACAGAAAACTTCCCCCACGTGGTGAAAGAAATAGACTTACAAGTGCAGAAAACTCAGAGAGTCCCAAACAAGAAGAATCCAAAAAGGACTACACCAAGACACATCATAATTAAAATGCCAAGGGCAAAAGACAAAGAGAGAATCTTAAAAGCAGCAAGAAAACACAAACAAACAAACAAACAAAAAATTACCTATAAGGGAGCACCCATACAACTGTCAGCTGATTTCTCAATAGAAACTATGCGGGCCAGGAGGACATGCTAAGAAATATTCAAAGTGATAAAGATCCTGTAACCAAGATTACTCTACCCAGCATAACTATCATTGAGAATTGAAGGTCAGATAAAAAGCTTCACAGACAAGAAAAAACTGAAGGAGTTCATCATAAACCAGTATTATATGAAATGCTTAAGGGTATTCTTTAAGAAGAGGAAGAAGATACTCATTTATGAAAACTAAAGAACATTATAACCTGATGAACAAAAAGATAGATACAGAGGCAGTAAAGCATAGATTGTCAAATTACAGCAGGAAGTTTGGGGAGTGTTGGGGAGAGGGAGAAAGAGATCAACTAAAGGACTTGTACCCATGCATATAAGCACAAACAATGGACACAAGACACTGGGGAGATGGGATGAGGGCATGTGACAAGGGTTAGGGGAGGCTTGGGGAAGGTCTATGGGGAAAAAAAGGAGGTATATGTACTACTATATGTAATACTTTAAACAATAAAATAAAATTTAAAAAATAAATAAATAATTATGATCATTTAATGGATATCTGGGACAATTTCAAGTATAACAAAATCCACACCAGAAGGAAAAGAGAGAAAGCAAGGGAGAGAGAACTATTTGAAGAAATAATGACATAAATTTTTCTCCAGTTGGAGAAGAAAATAGACTTACAAAATCAGGAAGCACAAAGAGTGCCAACAAGATGAATTCACAAAGGCCAATAACATGACACATTATAATAAAATTGGCAAAGATAAAACACACACACACACACACACACACACACACACACACTCTTTAACAAAGCAAGAGAAAAATAATTACCTACAAAGAAGCTCCCATAAGATTATCAGCTGATTTCTAAAAAAATGTATAAATAAAAAAAATAAAACAGAAAGAGATTTCCAGACAAGAAAAAAATTAATGCCATTACCATCAAACCATTATTACAAAAAATGTTAAAGACATGTCTTAAAAACAAGAATGGAAAAAAGGAACATAAATATGAACAATAAAATGGCAATAACTATGTACTTACCAATAATCATTTTCGATGTAAATGGTTTAAATGTTTCAATCAGAAAACATATGATTCCTGAATAAATAAGAAAACAAAACCAATACACATGCTGTCTACAAGAAATCTACATCATATAATTATATGATTATATATTATATATTATAAACACAGAGAGACTGAAAATTAAATAATGGAAAATAAATAATATTTTATGCAAATGTAAATGAAATAAAGTAAAAGCTGAGGTAGCAATGCTTTCTATCAGACATAACTTTAAAACAGGGACTATAAGAGAAAATGAAGGACATTTCATAATGATGAAGGGATCAATCCAACAAGATACTATAACCCTTGTAAAGAGTTATTCTTTTACAGTTATAAGAAAGTACTATGAAAAATTATATGCCAAAATTGGGCAATCTGGAAGAAATAGATAAATTCCTAGAAGTATACGATCTTCTAAGACCGAGTAAAAGAGAAACAGAAAGTCTGAACAGACCAATTACTATTTAAAAATTGAATCAGTAAAACAAACAAAAAAGTGCCAGAAATTAAGAAGTTCTGCATTGGATGGCTTCATAGGTGAATTTTATTAAACACTAGAGGCCTGGTGCATGAAAATTCATGCACTGAGGGGAGTTCCCTCACCCTGGCCTGCCCCCTCTCACAGTCTGGGAGCCCTTAGGGGCAGGAGGCAACCTGACAATCAGGGGAAGGAGACACTCCATCACAACTCTGCTGCTGCCACTGCTGGCAGCACAAGCCTCAGCTTGTCCTGTTACCTGAGCCTTGGGCAATCCTGAGAGGCTGGGAAGCCACCATCCGAGGCTTGCTTGTACCTCAGGTTAGCCCTGGTTGGCTGGTCAGCCATCAGCCAAGGCTTGCCTGGGCATCAGGCCAGTCCTGGGCAGCTGAAGAGGCTGGGGAACTCTGGAGGCAGGTGCCCCGTCGAGGCTGAGGAGACTGGGTGCTGCCATCTTGTGGCTGTGGATGCTGGCATCTTTGTAAGGGCATGATTAGCATGGCCCCTCTTTATTAGATAGGATTGAAAGTAGAATTAAGATTTATTTATTTCAAATTATTTCTAAAAATCCAAAAGGAGAAAGGTACCCACTCTCATTTTATGAGGCCAGGGTTGCCTTTATTCAAAAATCAAATATTTTATAACAATATTATAGGCCAATACATCTAATAAACATACATAAAAATGCTTAAAATAGTAATAAACCAAATTCAGCAATATATTAAAATATTATATACCATTAACAAGAGAGATTTAATCCAGGGATGGAAGATTGGTTCAATATCCCCAAGCAATTAATGTAATGAACCACATAAACTAAATGCAGAGCAAGCTGGTCCCCGTCAACATGTGGCAGTTTAAAATTGGGGGGGATGCCCAGTCAGTGTGGCTCAGTGCTTGAGTGTCAACCTATAAATGAGGAGGTCACAGTTTAATTCCCAGTCAGGGCACATGCCCAGGTTGCAGGCTTGATCCCCAATATGGGACATGTATTAGGCACCTGGCCAATGATTCTTTCTCTCTCATTGATGTTTCTATCTCTCTCTCCCTCTCACTTTCTATCTGAAGTCACTAAAAATAATTTTTGAAAAAAATTTGGAAGATATCTCAGTTGGGATATCTCTCTAAGGAGTGAGGGGCCCCAGGCCTACACCAGGCCCCCAACCCAAGGTATCAATGCCAGAGAAAAATCTCCCACAACTTCTGACTATAACAACTAGCAAAGAATGTGACTGAGTGAGACAGAGGGCTATTGGAGTACTAGGCAATTCTTCTTATAGGGCCTGTGCATGCACTTACTTGTACTCACTCCCTTTAAGCTCCAGTATTGGGCAGCAGCTTGAAAGGCACCAGGGACATAGAGAGAGGAACTGAATTGTCTGAAATCAGGGTGAGAGCTGGAGGGGCAGCTTTCTTTCAGACAGAAGTGCTTTCAGAGCATTGTTTTTTTCCTGAGCTCTCCAACAGACTGGTGTCACATCTGAGTCTCTATCAACCTGGCTATCATTGTTCAGTTCACCATGGTGATTTCATAAGACCTCACCTACCATACTGTTTCTAGTGGCTCTTCCATAAAAATGGTCTGTCTTGGCTCAAGCTTCAGACTTTTCTAAAATCTCTCAAACAAGCTGACTATAACCTGGCATGTCTCTTACCTCTCACTAAGTGGCCCCAGGCCCAGCATTAGTGGGAGCCAGCCTTGGTTTGCAGCTTAACTCTCCTATGCAAATCCAAGCCCAGTGCAAGTAGTAGCTATCTGACGACTGCTTTGTAGCTCATGCCAGGTGGCCCTGGACAGGACACAGGTAATGTCTGACCTTGGTTGCACCTCCCAGGAAGACTCAGAGCCAGTACACCCAGTGGACAGCTTCAGAACATATTGACCACCTCCACAAGTGACACACTCAAGAGGAGAACTCAGTGGACACTGGAACCCCAATGAAGTAAATCCTGCTCTGTGGAGTGGGCCCTTGCACAGCTGATCCTCCACAATGTTGGAAGACAGTGGTGGGTGGTCACAGCCAGTCATTGCAGCTGGTCAGTTGACCAACAGCAATCAAGGCTCAATGACAACAGGAAGGCGGACACAGTTGGCATGGAGGGGCACACTTGGAGGGCACAGTTTGAGTGAATGGGGGAAACTGTGCTACTGGGCCCTGCAGGGCATCTACTGCATTAGCCCACTTGACCAAGCTTGGAGATGTAATAGCTTTACCTAATACACAGAAACAAACACAGGGAGGCAGCCAAAATCAGGAGACAAAGAAACATGTCCCAAATGAAAGAACAAAACTCCAGAAAAGAACTAAACAAAATGGAGACAAGCAATCTATCAGATACAGTTTAAAACACTGGTTATAAGGATACTTAATAAACTTCAGGGAAGAAGAGATGAAATTAGTGAGGACTTCAACAGTGTGAAATATACATAAAACTACATAAAAAGAAGCATTTAGAAATAAATGGTACACTAACTGAAATGAAGATTAATTTACGGGGAATCAACAGGGGATAAAATGAAGCTGATAATCAAATCAGTGATTTGGAATATAAGTAAGCAAAGAATACCTAATAAGAACAGCTAAAATAAAAGTTATCCAAAAAATAAGGGTAGTGAATGAAACCTCTTCTACAACTTCAAGCATACATTCACTTCAGTGTAGTACCCGAAGGAGAAGAGAGAATGAGCAAAAGATGAAAAAAAAACCTTTTTGAAAATAAAAAGAGAAAACTTTCATAATCTGATGAAGCAATAGACTTAAAGTCAAGAAAGTGTTGGCAGTATCAAACAAGATGAACCCAAAAAGGCCCACACCAAGGCATGTCATAATTAGAATGCCCAAAATTAAAGACAAAGAACCTTAAGAGCAGCAAGAGAAAAGCAATGAGTTACCTATAAGGGCGCTATCAGAAGACTGTCAGCTAACTTCTCAACAGAAACTTTGCAGGCCCAAAGAGATTGGGATAAAATATTCAAAATGATGAAAAGTAAGGACCTACAAACAAAATTACTCTACCTAGCAAGGCTATCAAATCAAAGGCTATATAAAGAGCTTCCCAGATAAGAAAAGCCAAATGTGTTCATCATCACCAAACCACAATTATATAAAATGTTAAAGAGTCTGTTTTAGGAAGAAGAAAAGAAGATTAAAAAATAGAAACAATAAGGTAGAAATAAATACATATCTACTAACAATTGAATCTAACAAAATAAAAAGAAAACAGGCACCATAGAAATAGACTCATAGATACAGAGGACATTTTTATAGTTGCCAGATGGGAGGAGGTATACAGGAGTGGGTAAAATAGGTGAAGGGATTAACAAGTACATATTGGTAGTTATAGAATAGTCACAGGAATATAAAGTACAGCATAGAGAATATACTCAATAATAGTCTAATAATTATTTATGAAGTCAAATGGGTACAAGATTTATCAGGATAATCACTTAGTAAGTTATACACTGCTTATTACTTGGGTGTACACCTGAAACTAAGATAATATTGTATGTCAACTGCAATTCAAAAATAAAAGATATTTTAAAAAATAAACAAATGTTTGTGTCTCTTAAAAAGGTAAATGTAAAAAAGAAAAAGAAACAAAAGTAAATAAAAAATAAAAATATTATCTATATATTAGCAGTAACCTATCCTATATAAATAAAAGTCTAATATGCTAAGTGTCCAGTCAGCAAATTGTCTGTTCAATCAATCAAAGCATGATATGCTAAAGATAGACTAAAGCTGCTCAAGCACTCGCTATGACATGCACTGACCACCAGGGCGCATATGCTCCAACTGGTAGGTTAGCTTGCTGTTGGGGTCCGGCCAATCTGGACTGAGTGAGACAAGCCAGGCACTCCCTAGAGCCCACCTGTGGTTCCTCCCTGGCTGGTCAACCTCCCACACCCCTCCTCAGCCCAAACATGCACTGGTGGGGTCCTTCCACCTGGCCTGCACCTTTTTGCAATCTAGGACCCCTCAAGGGATGTTGGAGAGCAGATTTCAGCCCAATGGCAGAATGACTGTCATTATGATGCACACTGACCACCAGGGGGAAGAAGGTCAATGCAGGAACTGCCCCTGGTGGTCAGTGCATTTCCACAGGGGGAGCACCACTCAGCCAGAAATGGGGCTCATGGCTGGTGAGCACAGTGGTGGTGGTAGTAGCTTCTCCCTTCTCTGTGGCATTAGGACATCCTGAGGGCTCCTCAACTATGAGAGGGCATAGGCTGGGCTTGAGGAACCCCCCAAGTGCACGAATTTTGTGCATTGGGCCTCTAGTTAAATATATAAATAAATCCTATGGGAAACTAGTTATGTACTTCCAGTCTCAAAATTTTACTAAGTGACAGAAAAAAATGCCCACTTAAGGCAGTGGTTGGCAAGCTCATTAGTCAACAGAGCCAAATACCAACAGTTCAACTATTGAAATTTCTTTTGAGAGCCAAATTTTTTAAACTTAAACTTTTTCTAATGCCACTTCTTCAAAATAGACTTGCCCAAGCCGTGGTATTTTGTGGAAGAGCCACACTCAAGGGGCCAAAAAGCTGCATGTGGCTCGCGAGCCACAGTTTGCCGACCATGGACCCAAGGGATATCATTTTAATGTAAAAATATCCAGGATAAAAAATAAGAGATCCTTTTATAATATTCCAGAGAGAATGAAGGGGCCACCTACATACAATTTGGAATTTTAATGGCATCAGACTTTAACAGCAACATTGAAAGGTATAAGAATATACAGCAGTATTTTTAAAATTCCAATAGAAAAATCCCTTCAGAAATTCCCTTCTAATTGCTAGATGGGATGCTGCCTGATTCATGAATCTTTTAATAAAGCCAATTAAATCTTTAAATTAAGAAAAGAAAAATATCTCTAAATTGAATGCTAGCCTCAGTTCAACTATCAATCACGTTTGAAGCAACAATAAAGATTATTCAGATATTGTTGTTCCTGAAAAAATTGTTCCTTTTGCTCACCTATCAAAGCAAGCTTAACGGAGAGTGTTTCAGAATAAAGGAAAAGCCAGGACAAAGAGATCCCAAAGGACAGAAATGAAAGGAATCCCCATTACGATGATGAAGGGAGGACAGGGATGGTAGCCTAAAGAACAAATAGAACAGAGAAATGGTGAGCTCCAGAGGAATGTTTCTAAAGGGGGAGAATTAAAACTAACATTAACTACCTGAAATATATATATACAGTATATATACATTTCTTAAAAAAACTTTGTAAAGCCCTAGTCGGTTGGCTCAGATGATAGATTGTGGACTGAAGGGTGCTGGGTTTGATTCTGGTCAAGAGCACATGCCCAGGTTGCGAGCGCAATTCCCAATAGGGGTGTACAGGAGGCAGCCAGTCAATGATTCTCTCTCATCATTAATGTTTCTATCTCTCTCTCTGTCTCCCATCCTCTCTGAAATCAATAAAAATATTTTTTAAAAATGTTAAAAAAACAACAACCATTTGTAAAAAGCTATCATTATTCTCATTTTATGCGTGATGACACTGAGACTCAGAAATGAGTGAACTTGTCTAGTGTCATGTTGCATGTGTCAGACCTGGAGCTGAAAATGAGTTCTTTGTGTCTTTAAAGCCCCCTCTCCTTGACCACCTGTAATTCAGGGTGTGGCTTTCCTGCTGTTCACCCCACCACTAGTTCTACAGTTCTTATGATTAAAGTCATTACATGTGTCCACAGGTTGTAATGAGTCTTCATGCTCATTTCCTTCTGTTTTGGCCTTTCTGCTCCTTGAGTGAAGCATTGTGAAAGCAGGAAGTATTTGGTGGGTGGCCCAGGGCTTCATTTACTCCGTAGGAAGCACCTCTGGGGCAGTGCAGTGTGGAACTGACACACTGTGATTTGAGGGCTAACTCTTAGCTTCCCCTCTTCTTCTCTGTGCAAATGCTGGTTGAGCCAATCTTGCTGAGTCCTTATCCTTACTTTTAAAATGATGGTCAGTGTACCTGCAGTAGAAGTTACATAAGCATAAGGTGTGTAAAGCACATCAAAATGTACAGACTTGTACGCCGCCCTTGAAGCCTCTGCAGAGACTGGCTCTCGGAGGTGCTGAGTCATCTCTGATCATGAATCCTGGGAGAACAGGCTCCAGGTAAGCACCTGATAGATTGCAAGGTCTCTCCTCTCAGGACCCTGGGGTTCAAACCTGGGTTCCTGCTGGGCAGGGAACCGACCAAAAATGCCCAGCTGCTCTTCCCTGAGCAATGGGAACATGGAATAGTGTGACTGGCGCCGGGCCAGGCAGCTGCTCTTCTAGTCCCTGGAGGATAGCAATGGTCTCCCATGGCAAGGATTTAAGTTAACCCGAAGCATTTCCTGAGCATAGGCACTGGAGCGGCTGGAACGTAAGGTTAAGGAAAGGAGAGCTGGGATCTCTCTCTCTCTCTCTCTCTCTCTCTCTCTCTCTCTCTCTC
>JAAGEH010000417.1:4287327-4353885 GCA_011751065.1 Lasiurus cinereus | reverse complement strand
CTCTCTCTCTCTCTCTCTCTCTCTCTCTCTCTCTCTCTCTCCGAAATGCTGAACAAGATCAAGAAAAATAACAACTAAACAATCCATTTGAATGTTGGTTGATTAGAGGTAGAGGAATGCGTTAGTTTCTTTCAGAGCCATGAGCTAACATTCAGAAAAGAGCTCTGCTGCTCATCTCGTCTCATCTTGCACAACAGAAACTTCTTTTCTCTGCTCGGGAGAAGGCACAGCTGCACTAGCCTCTTACTCACCCTACACTTCTCCTCTTCCCCAAACATCTGGTCCAGCTATCAGCACTGTTTCATGCGGGGCTCACTTCTTGTCCTGTGGGTTCTTCAGGAAGCACATATTCTCAAAAGCAAGAGCCTCACTCTTAAGAAAGCCTCAAATGTGCAAATGCACCAGAGAATGCACATGCGTGTGCTGCAGGAGCCTCCTTCACAAGCTTGACTTCACAGAGAGCACTGAACTGCAGTTTTAATTTACAATGACCAAGTTAAGTTTTCCACCAATCAATCAACAAGCAGAAAATACAAGTTTGATTTTTCAGCTAGAATTCACAAAAGCCTTTCTCCGTATTATCTCCCTCATGTCCACAGACTACACATAATTAAAAGTTATTGAGAAATGCTCCAAACAAAATGGAACAACTTTTAAAAGGTTCAACATGTGTGAGCTCTGGGCCTCCAAAATCATGAACCTTTAGGATCTTAAGATTCGCCAATACAATGGTGAAGGGCGTGCTGTTTCTCTACACAATCTGGTAAGAAAGTCAAGGAAATATGAAGCCCCACAAAACTAACTTTCAAGTCTACCTCATTATTTTTCAGTGTTTTTAACCTTCTCAGTGTCTCTGAGGCACAAAATTTGTTCAGGTGGTGATGACAACAATGTGTATTGCTACAATTTAACATAAAATTTTCAGCTTCCAAGGCTTGATTCCCTTCCACACCCCAGGCCCCCACCAATCTAGATTAAAGTACTTGTTTTAGTCAATAGTCAAATACCATTTGCTTGGCCCTCAAAAGTAACATTAAAACAGGGATTCTTAACTGGCCTCTATGGAGGATTTAGGAATTTTGTAATCTATTCAAATCATGTCCAAAATATCATGTCTAAATGCACCTTTCTGGAGGAGACAGTCTAAAGCTTTCTTCATATTCTCATGGAAGTTTGTGATTGAAAACTATAAAGAAAAACTGCATTTAAGCAAACAAACTCTCTTCAATCACCCCCCACCCCTCTGCCCCTGCAAAGCTTCCCTGCCACAGGCCACATAGGTCTCTTGTCCTCAGCTGCTGAGGAACCCTTCCTTTGCAGACGGCATCAGAGAAGCAAGCAGGTGAGCCAGAGGCTGTCTTGGATGCAGGGTGGTAGGGAGGGGCTCTAGATCAGTGGTTCTCAACCTTCCTAATGCCGAGACCCTTTAATACAATGTCTCATGTTGTGGTGATCCCCAACCATAAAATTATTTTCGTTGCTACTTCACAACTGTAATTTTGCTACTGTTATGAATTGTAATGTAAATATCTGATATGCAGAATGTATTTTCATTGTTACAAATTGAACATAATTAAAGCATAATGATTAATCACAAAAACAATATGTAATTATATATTGCGAAATATTTATTTCTAATTACAAATAAATGAAATTTTGTCCTGAAGCATGGTGTAGCTTGGGTAACAGTCTTAATATAATAACAGTAAACTATATTGCTACATTTTGTGACAATGTCAGTGTGAAGGTTGAGATTGCTTCTTTCTCATCAGATCAGAAATTCTTGGGGCAGTCTTTGCAAGAGCACAACGAAGATCATCTTCCACAACAAGTCTACTTCTGAATTTAGATTTAATAACCAACAAGCTGGAAAACCTTGTTTCACAAAGATATGTTATTGGAAATGGAAGAAGGCACAACATAGTCTCAGACAGAAAAGGATATGACTGCTAACACTTCATCCAGAATTTTGTAACTGGTATTGTAGAGAAATCAATTCTCACCGCATCACTGTTAAGTTCAATGAACTCCTCTTGTTCTGTTTCAGGAACATCTTCAACTTTGACTGTGAATGGGCTTCTTGCAAGTGCAAATGGGGTGTCAGGTAGATTTGGAACAAATGATGAAATTTCGTCTGAAAGCATGTGCAAGTGTTCTTTCACAGAAATTATCATCGTAATCCTTTTGTCTGGTTCAATCTCATGTTCCTCAAAGAAAGCAGATAAGATAGGCAACATGTAAATTTCATTTTCATTCCCCCCCCTTTTTTTTTTTGCCAAAGCTGAAGTTACATTTGCAATAATCGGATCTTTTCAGACAAATCGAGGCATGTTGCATTTGATCCTTGCAGTAATAAATTTAACTCATTCAAGATGGTAAAGATGTCAACCAAATAAGCTATTTTCTGCAGTTCACTTTTATTGCTGAAAAATACTTTGAACTGTGGTCCTGCTTTCTGATTAAAGTACATTTTGAGTTCATCATGAAACTCTAAAACACGTTTTAAAACTTTCCTCTCGACAACCATCTCACTTCAGTGTGAAATAGCATAGCATTGTTCGGCGCATCCAACTCTTTGCACAGTTGCGAAAATAGCAGACTGTTTAAAGTGCCCGCCTTTACAAAATTGACAGAACTTATGACGCTTTTCATTACGTTTTGTAACTCTTGTGACAGCGTCTTCATTGCTAATATTTGCCAATGAATCATACGGTGAGTTTCAATGACTATTAGTGACTCATTCAGTATCAAACGTTGAAATCCAGATCGACATCCTAGCATAACTGGATCACTATCTGTGCAAACACTACAAACCTTTTCCCAAGAAATCTTATGCTTTTTCAAAAATGAACCAATTGTGTCAAATACATCACATGCAGTAGTTGTCGTTTCAAGAAGTTTGCAAAAAAGAAACTCATCTTTAAAGTCGCCATCATTAATATACCTCATGTAAACCAGTAACAGAACAGTTTGCAACATCTGTAGATTCATCAAGCTGGATACTGAATACTGGAAGTGAAGCAGATTTAACTCAATAGAAAGCATCAAGAGTAGACTAGAAAAAGCAGAGGACTGCATCAGAGAGCTGGAAGACAAGGTAGGAAAAAAATACCCAAGTATTTCAGCTTCTAGAAAAAAAAATTAAAAAGCAGGAGAAATCCTAAGGGAACTTTGGGATAACATGAAATGAAACAACATCTGCATAACAGGGGTTCCAGAAGTAGAGAAAACCGAGCAAGGAATACAAAACCTGTTTGAAGAAATAATGACAGAAAACTTCCCTGATATAGGGAAGAAAAAACTCACACAAATCCAAGAAGCTCATAGAGTACCAAGAAATATGAAACCCAAAAGACCAACACCAAGGCACATCATAATTAAATTGGCAAACTCTAATGACAAAGTAAGAATCTTAATAGTGGCCAGAGAGAGACAGAAAGTTACCTACAAAGGATCCCCCTTCAGACTAGCAATTGATTTCTCAACAGAAACTTATTAGGCCAGAGGGGAATGGAATGTAATATACAAAGTCATGCAAAAGAAGTGTCTGAATCCAAACACAGCAAGGCTATCAATCAAAATTGAGGGTGAAATTAGGAGATTCACAGACAAAAAAGGACAAAGGGAGTTTATTACCACCAAATTAATAATACAAGAAAGGCTAAAGGGACTGTTATGAAAAGGAGAAATAGTAAGTGAAGAAGAAATAGGAAGTAAAGAATAAAAATGGTGACAAACAAGTACCTATCAATAATAACTTTAAATGTAAATGGATTAAATGCCCCAATAAAAAGACATAGGGTAACAGATTAGATAAGAAAACATGACCCATATATCTGCTATCTATAGGAAACCCATCTCAGAAAAAAAGATGCACACAGACCAATGGTGAAGGGATGGAAAAAGATTTTTCAGGAGAATGGAAATGATAAAAAGCTGGGGTAGCAAAACTTATATGTGACAAATTAGACCTCAAAGTGAAGGACGTAACAAAAGATAAGGAAGGCCACTTCATAATACTAAGGGAAACAATCCAACAAAAAAGAAATAACTCTGGTAACATACATGCACCCAACACAGGAGCACCCAAATATGTAAAAAAACTCCTGGAGGATATGAGGGAAGAGACTGACACAGTACAATCATAGCGGGGAAATTTAATATCACACTATCACCATCGAACAAATCCTCTAAACAAAACATCAGCAAAGAAACATCAATCCTAAATGACTCACTCGATCAGATGGGATTAATTGACATTTTTTAGAACATTTCACCACAAAGCCATAGAATATACATTCTTCTCAAGTGCACATGGGTCATTTTCAAAGATAGACCATATATTGGGTCACAGGCAAAGCCTTTTCAAATTTAAGAAGATAGAAATCATATCAAGCATCTTCTCAAAGCACAGTGGCATAAAACTGTAAATAAACTACAATAAAAACAATCCAAAAAAAATCAAACACCAGGAGACTAAATAGCATTCTATTAAACAATAACTGAGTTACCAGAGAGATCAAAGAAGAAATAAAAAACATCATGGCAACACTCAACAATGAAAACACAACAATCCAAAAACTATGGGACACAGGGAAAGCAGTCTTGAGAAGGAAGTTCATAGCTCTACAAGCCTACTGCAAAAAATGAGAAACAATGGTAATAAATTACCTAATCCTACCAACTCAAAGAGTTAGAAAGAGAGACACAACAAAAGCTAAGTGTAAGCAGAGGGAAGGAAATAATAAAGATCAGAGCAGAGATAAATGACATAGAGACATAAATAAATAAATAAATAAATAAATAAATAAATAAATAAATAAATAAAACCAAGAGCTGGTTCTTTGAAAGGATAAACAAGATTTATGAATCTCTAGCCATGCTCACCAAGAAGCAAAGAGAGAGGATCCAAATGAACAAAATCAGAAATGAAAGAGGTGAAATAACAACAGACCCCACAAAAATACTATGAACAACTCTATTTCAACAAACCGGATAACCTGGAGAAAATGGACATATTCCTAGAAAAATACAACCTTCCAAAACTCAATCAGGAAGAATCTAAACATCTCAATAGGCCAATAACTATGGAAGAAATGGAAGCAGTCATCAAAAAGCTTTCAGCATCCGAAACCGGTTTGGCTCAGTGGATAGAGCATCTGCCTGCAGACTGAAAGGTCCCAGGTTCGATTCTGATCAAGGACATGTATCTTGGTTGTGGGCACATCCCCAGTAGGGGGCATGCAGGAGGCGGCTGATCGATGTCTCTCTCTCATTGATGTTTCTGCCTATCTATCCCTCTCCTTTCCTCTCTGTAAAAAATCAATAAAATATATTAAAAAACAAACAAAAAAGCTTCCAGCAAACAAAAGCCTGGAGCCAGACAGCTTCACAGGGGATTTTTACCAAACAGTCAAGGAAGACCTAAAACCTATCCTCCTCAAACTATTCCAAAAAATTTAAGAAGGAACACTTCCAAGCTCATTCTATGAAGCCAGCATCACCTTAATATCGAAATCAGATAACAACAACACAATGAAAAAGAATTATAAGCCAATATTATTCATGAAAATAGATTCCAAAATCCTCAATAAAATTCTAAAACATTGGATCAGAAAGATCATGCACCATGACCAAGTAGGATTTATCCCAGGGATGCAAGGATGGTACAATATTCGCAAGTCAATAAATGTGATGCATCACATATACAAATTGAGAGATAAAAACCACATATTCATATCAATTAATGAAGAAAAACTATTTGACAATTCCAACACCCATTTTTTTAATAAAAACTCTCAGAAAGGTGAGAATAGAACAGTCATACCTCAACATAGTAAAAGATATATTTGACAAACCGACAGCCAACATCATACTCAATGGGCAAAAACTAAAACCATTTCTCCTAAGAACAGGAATAAGACAGCGATGCCTACTCTCAACACTCCTGTTCGACATAGTATTAGAAGAATTAGCCATTGCGATTAGACAAGAAGAAATAAAAGGCATCCAAATTGGAATAGAAGAAGTAAAACTGTCCTCATGCGCAGTTGACATGATATTGTAAATAAAAGACCCTACCAAAAACTAATAAATTTAATAAATGAATTCATCAATGTAGCAGGATACAAAATTAATGCCAAGAAATCTATGGCATTTCTATACACCAATAGTGAACTTACAGAATGAGAGACTAAAAAAGCAATCCCATTTACCATTGCACCAAAAAAATTAAGATACCTAGGAATAAACTTAACTAAAGAGGTAAAAGGCCTATACCCAAAAAACTACAGAACAAAAGAGATAGAGGAAGACATAAACAGATGGAAGAACATACCATGTCCATAGATTGGTAGAATCAACATCATTAAAATGTCTCTACCCAAAGCAACCTATAGATTTAATGCAATCCCTGTTAAGATACTAATAGAATATTTCACAGACATAGAACCAACTCTCCTAAAATTCATATGGAATAAAAAAAGACCTCTAATAGCCACAGCAATCCTGAGAAAGAACAGATTTTAGGGGATCACAATACCAGATGTCAAGCTGTATTACAAAGCCACTGTTCTCAAAACTGCCTGGTACTGGCACAAGACTGGACAGAGAATCCAGAAATTGACCCAAGTCAATATGCTCAACTAATATTTGACAAAGGAAGCAAGAGCATATAATGATGAGAGGAGAATCCAAGATGGCGGCATAGGTAAACACCTACACTGCTGCCTCGCACAACAATTTCAAAACTATAACTAAAAGACAGAGCGGATATCATCCAGAACCACAGGAAAGCTGGCTAAGTGTAAGTTCTACAGCTAGAAGGAAAGAGAGGGGCTCACAGAAACCCAGAGGAGCTGCAAAAAGCTGAAGTATGGAGATGCGCGCGCTGAGAGAGCGGGTGCCAGAGTACCTGGCTGGCTTTCTCTGGCAGAAGGGAAACGGAGACTCCCAACGGCATTGAACCCCTTATCTTATGACACTAAACCCCAGATCCAGCCGAAACTCATACGGGGGGAGTTTGGACTGTTATAAGGGAGAGGTGCATGAAAATTAAGGGGAGTTGCAAAAGATCAGAGGTCTGGTGGCAAGCACGGCACTGTGCCGCAGAGGACAGACTGCTGATTGTGCTGCTGGCTTTCACCAGTGGGCGGGAGACAGACCCTCCCAACTGTGCCACTTCTGACTCCACTAAGCCCCTGTTTTGGGCGAAACCCTGGAGACCTAGACTCATGTGGTCCTGGTGCACAGGGGAGCTGGAAAGGCAGTGGTCTAGAAGTACTGCGGGTGCGCAAGCACAAGGACTGCTCCAGCGATTACCCAATCACGTGAGACTCAGGGGCCGTGGAGGGCGGGGCAGACTGGAGGGCAAGGCGGTCCCTTAAGCCCTGAGACTCCACCCATCCCAAGCTCAACAGAGGCTTCTTCGGTTTTGCAAGTCTGGTAACATAAGGCTGAATTCAACACAGAAGTTTCTCCGGCATAGTGAAAATGCCGAGACAAGGGAAGGGATCACAAACAAAAAAAATGGAGGAAAAAAAACGACTGGATATAGAGTTCAAAACCATGCTTATAAGGTTTTTCAAGAATATGCTAGAAAAGATGGATAAGTTTATCAAGTCCCAAGAGGAGATGCAAAAGGACCAACTAGAGATGCTAGAGATGATGGATAAATTTAGGAGTCCCAAGAGAAGACTGACTGAAATAAAAAATATTATAGAGTCCTAACAGCAGACTAGAGGAAGGCAAGAATCAAGTCAAAAATTTGAAATATAAAGAAGCAGAAAACACTCAACTGGAAAAGCAAGAAGAGAAAAGAATCCAAAAATGTGAAGATAATGTAAGGAGCCTCTGGGACAGCTTCAAGTGTACCAACATCAGAATTGTGGGGGTGCCAGAAGAAGAGAGAGAGCAAGATACTGAAAACCTATTTAAAGAAATAATGACTGAAAACTTCCCACATCTGGTAAAAGAAATAGACTTACAAGTCCAGAAAGCACACAGAACCCCATATAATAGGAATCCAAAGAGGACACATCATAATTAAAATACCAAGAGCAAAAGACAAAGAGAGAATATTAAAAGCAGCAAGAGAAAAACAGTTCATTACCTACAAGGGAGCACCCATACTAATGTCAGCTGATTTCTCAACAGAAACGATGCAAGCCAGACGGGAGTGGCAAGAAATATTCAACGTGATGAATAGCAAGAACCTACAACCAAGAATAATCTATCCAGCAAAGCTATCATTCAGAATTGAAGGGCAGATAAAGAGCTTCACAGAGAAGAAAAAGCTAAAGGAGTTCATCAACTCGAAACCAGTATTATGTGAAATGCTGAAAGGTACTCTTTTAGAAGAGGAAGAAGAAAAAGATAAAAGCCAAAAAATTATGAACAACAAATACATATCTATCAACAAGTGAATCTAAAAATTAAGTGAATTAAATATTTGATCAGCCGAATAAACTGATGAATATAATAGAATCAGGAGCACAGAAAGGGAGTGGACTGATAATTCTCAGGGGGAAAGGGGTAAGGGGTGTACAGGAAGAGACTGGACAAAAATTATACACCTATGGATGAGATCAATGGGAGGGAGGTAAGGGCAGAGGGAAGGGTGGGACCTGGGTGGAGGGGTGCTATGGAGGGGAAAAACGAGAAACAAATGTAAAAATCTGAATAATAAAGGTTTAATTAAAAAAACTATAAGGAAAAAAAGAGCATATAATGAAGTCAAGATAGTCTTTTTAATAAATGGTGTTGGAAAATTAGTCAGATACATGAAAAAAAATGAAACTAGATTACCTACTTACACCATACACAAAAATAAACTCAAAATGGCTAAAGAACTTATATGTAAGATGGGAAACCATAAAAATCCTACAAGACTCCACAGGCAGCAAAATATCAGACTTATGTCCAAGCAATATCTTTACTGATACAGCTCCTAGTGCAGTGGAAACTAAGGAGAAAATAAACAAATATGACTACATCAAAATAAAAAGCTTCTGCACAGCAAAAGAAATCATCAACAAAACAATAAGAAAGCCCACTGCATGGGAGAGCAACATATTTGCCCTTACCTGTGATAAGGGCTTAATCTCCAAAATTTACAGGGAACTCATACAACTTAACCAATGGACAAAGGATCTAAATAGACACTTTCTGAAAGAGGACATAAAGAAGGCCAAAAGACATATGAAAACATACTCAAAGTCACTAATCTTCCAAGAGATGCAAATCAAAACAATAAGTACCATCTCACACCTGTTCAATTGGCTATATCAACAAGTCTACAAAGGACAAGTGCTGGTGCAGATATGGAGAAAAGGAACTCTCTTGCACTACTGGTGGCCATACAGACTGGTTTAGCCATTGTGGAAAGCAGTATGGAGTTTCCTCAAAAAGTTAAAAATGGAACTCCCATTTGACCCAGTAATCCCACTTCCAGGAATATATCCCAAGAAATCAGAAACACCAATTAGAAAGGATATATTCACCTTTATGTTCATAGCAGCACAATTTGCAATAACTAAGATTTGGAAACAGCCTAAGTGCCCATCAGTAGCTAATAAACAGCTAAGTGCCCATCATAGTGAATAAAAAAATGGTGGTACATCTACACAATGGAATACTCCGCTGCTGTAAAAAAGAAGGACATAGAACAAACTCTCCTAAAATTCATACTGAATAAAAAAGACCTCTAATAGCTGCAGCAACAGCATGGTTGGACCTGGAGAGCATTATGCTGAGTGAAATAAACCAGAGAAAGATAAATGTCATATGATCTCAATTATTTTGTGGAATGTAATTAACAACATAGACTGATGAATAAGAATAGATCCAGAGGGGGAAAAATTAGAATATAATAGAAGTAATCCCGTTACTTGCTGATTTTTTCTTTTTCTTTTTTCTCTTTTTTAAAAGTTTTTTTATTGATTAAGGTGTTCCATATGTGTCCTTATTCCCCCGTTACCCTCCTCATCTTCCCCACTCATGCCTTTAGCCCCTGTTGTCTATGTCCATTGGTTAGGCTTACATGGATGTATACAAGTCCTTTGGTTGATCTCTCCCTCTTACCCTCACCCTCCTCTACCTTTTCTCTGAGGTTTGATGATCTGATCGATGTTTCTCTGTCTCTGGATGTTTCTGTTCATCAGTTTATGTTGTTCATTATATTCCATAAATGTGTGAGATCATGTGATATTTATCTTATTTGCTGATTTTTACTGTTCACTACAATTTTTGTGATATTATACTATGTTAGTCTAGTTTTGGTAATATTGTATTTAAAATACTCTTTCTTGAAATATTAATGTTTATTGCATGTAATATTGTATTTAAAAATCTTTTTTTAAAATACATATTGCATAAAAAAATATGGAGATAACAACACAAAACAAAAACAAACAAAAAAATCCCACCCAATATCACGCACTTGGATGGCTTAACACAACAGGAATGTAGTGTTTTACAGTCTGGAGGTTAAAAGTCTCAAATCAAGGTGTTGGCAGGGCATGCTTCCCCTGGAGCTTGCCTTTCCCAGCTCCAAGTGTTTGGTGTTTGCAGTTGCTAGCATCCCTTGGCTTGTAAGTGCACCATTCTGATCTCTGCTTCTACCGCCAAGTGGCCATCTTCTCCCTGTGTGCCCCATGTTGTCTTCCCCCTGTGCATGTCTGTCTCTACACCCACACTATCCTTTCTACTCAAATGCCAGTCATTTTGGACTAGGGACCACTGGAATGACCTCAGCTAACTTAATCCCAACTACAAAGACCCTCTTTCCAAATAAGGTCATGCTTATTGGTGCTGAAGATCATGTTCACAGATACTGAAGGTGAAGACTTAACAATTAAACTCATAATACAACTGACTTTCCTCAGTTTTAGTTTCCTGATCTGAAATGTGAGGGGTTACTACAGTATCAAAGTTCAAGAGGTATTCTGTGGTAAATACCTAACCTGTTAGACACAATGCTTCACAACTAGCTCAGCCAAGGTGGCCTCGTTAAGGAAACCATCCCCTCAGTGAGGAGCAGATTCACTCCCCACTTCCCACTCCTCTCCTCCAAATGCACTGCAACCCCCAGAGGGACAGGAATCCTTCTGAGGCTCCGGGGGGTGGGAGCAGTGTTAACTATAAGATCACCAAAGAGTAAGTGACTTCCAAAGAATATAACTTAAGGCATTGTCTGGCCATTTGGTCCATTGTAAAACTATGGCTGATCCAAGTTTGATCTTACGTATGCAGTTGGCAGAGGTTACATTTGAAGCAGAAACTGGCTTGGCTTAACTTCTTTGCTGTGTGATTTTGGAGGCTTACCAGGAAGCATCTTGATATTGGTCTAAAGATCCTCAGGGCTTCAGGTCTGGCTGCACCCATGACCTAGGCCCAGACTCAGTGACATCTGGCTGGCCTATGGGAAGAAGAGCTGAGGGTGAAAGGAGCCCTGTGACCAGGCCCTTCGTTTATTGGAGGAATATAATGAACAACATAAACTGATGAACAGGCCTCCCCTGCCCGAAGGAGGCATCCTGACAACTTTGTCATGCCCATGCTCAAATGAAAGCCATGAGAAAAAGCTAATTTTACTGGAAAGCCCTCTGATCTGGGCTCTGCTGCCGTTACTACATCATTTTTCCTTGGCCTTTGCAGTTAGTGAAAGTTAAAGCAGTAAATACTAACTTTATGCTCTAGAACCTGACAGTGAAAAGTATTTTATGTGATCGCTTGTGAGTGGTTGATTTAGAAAACCAGCACACCTGACAACTGAACAACGCTGAGCACCACAGGAGCGACCGATGGCAGCATGCAAGGCAATTGAAATGCAATTGAGCAGATCAAAGGTAGCTTTTATTGACTTCTGCTAATTTTATTTTAGAAAATAAGTATTCCAAATTATTTATCATATATCCCTTTATATGTCATTTAAAAATACTGTATTTGATTTTGTATAATTACAAATATGGGCTTTTGACTCTGAATATCCAAGTTCAAATGCATGCTCAGCTGTTTGCTCATTCTGTGGCCTTGGGCAGGCCTCTGTTTCTACTGCTGTGACCCAGAGATAATAATAGAGGGTCTGTGTAAAACACTTATCACCTGGCCCAGGATAAATGGTCATTGTTCACTTTTATTCTTCTCTTCCTTCTTTCCTTCTCTTTACATTTATAAAAGCAGGGGATAGAAAGAGGAATCTGACGTGATTTCTGCCCTTGAGGAATTTAGAAAGACAAGAACTGTATATGTAGATCCTAGGACAGAAGCATGTAAAGAGACCATGTGGCAAAGAGCTGAGGGTGTGCACAACTGGCCTTTCTGTACTGTGTGGGAGAGTTATCCATCTGGCAAGTATGTATTCTGTGGGGATGGAAACCTGTCTGGGACAGAAACTGATAAGTGACCCTTGAACACTTCCAAGACCCCTCCTCTCTCCATAGGCAGGCTCCTCAAAATGATCTACAACCTATCTTTCTGTGGCCGGATTCTCTCATGTTCAAACCTATGGTGGACAGATTCCTTTTCCGTCCTAGACTAAAATTTCTCTTGTGGAGGCCAACTTCAATGGTCTCTTTACAATTCTCTTACTACTCTTTTTTCTTGTATTTCCTACTTTTTTATTTAATGTTTCAATTACAGTTTTTATTCAAAATTATTTTGTACTAGTTTCTGGTGTACAGCATAGTGGTTAGACAATCATATAGCTTATAAAGTGTTCCCACTGATATTTCTAGTCTCCACATGACATGATACATGTTCATTAAAATATTACTGACTAAATGTCCTAGGCTGTACTTTACATCCTCATGACTATTTCATAACTATCAATTTGTATTTCTTGATTTCTTCACTTTTTACACCCATTCTTTCAAACCCTTTTCCCTTTGACAACCATCAGTCTGTTCTCTATGAGTCTGTTTCTATTTTGTTTGTTTGTTTTTGTTCTTTATATTTTACATATAAGTGAAATCAAATGCTATTTGTTTTTCTCTGACTTATTTCAATTAACACAACACCTTCTAGGTCCATTTATACTATTGCTAATGGTAAGATTCCTTTTTTTTTTTTTTTTACCTCACTACTGAGTAATGTTCCATTGTATATGTAATACATACCACATTGTCTGTATCCACTCATCTATTGAGCATTTGAGTTGCTTCCATATCTTGGCTACTGTAAATAATACTGCAATAAATATGGGTGGTGCATATATTCTTTCAAATTTGTGTTTTTGGCATTTTTGATTTCACAGAAGTGAAATCCCTGGGTGATAAGACAGTTCCATTTTTAAAATTTGGGGTCCCTCCATAGTGTTTTCCATAGTGATTGCACCAATATGCATTCCTACCAATACTGCATGAGGGTTCCCTTTTCTTCACCTCCTTGCCAGCACTTCTTTATGGATTATTGATGACAGCCATTCTGACAAGTGTGAGGAGGTATTTCTTTGTGATTTCAATTTGCATTCCTCTGAGAATTAGTGACAAGCATTTTATTTCCTTTGTCTATTGGGTATTGGTATGTCTTTTTGGTGAAGTTTCTTTTTCAGGTTCTTCTCCACTTTTTAATTAAAATGTTTATCTTTTTGGTTTTGAGCTGTCTGCATTCCTCATAAATTTTGGATATGAACTATTATCAGATGTATCATTGGTGAATATGTTCTCCCGTGCAGTGCATTACTGATAGTTTCCTTTGCTGTGCAAAAATTTTTGTTTGATGAAATCTAATTCATGCTTTGTTTTCCTTGCCTAGCAATACGTACATTGCCAAGAGAAGGGATTTTACTGCCTATATTTTTTTTCTAGGAGTTTTATGGTTTTGAGTTTTACATGTATGTCTCCAATTTATGTGGAGTTTATTATTATATACTAGAGGCCCAGTCCATGAAATTTGTGCACAGGGGAGGGGGCTTTAGCCCAGCTTGCTCCCTCTCCAATCTGGGATCTCTCGAGGGATGTCTGACTGCCTGTTCCTTTAAATGGGCAGTTAGACATCGCTCTCACAATCCAGGGATGCTGACTCCCAACTGCTCACCTGCCTGCCTTTCTGATTGCCCCTAACCATTTCTGCCTGCCAGCCTCATCACCCCCTAACCACTCCCCTGCCAGCCTGATTGATGCCTAACTGCTCCCCTGACAGCCTGTTTGTCCTTAACTGCCCTACCCTGTAGGCCTGGTCACCCCTTACTGCCCTCCTCTGAAGGCCTGGGTCCCCCCCAATTGTCCTTCCCTGAAGGCCTGGTCATCCCAACTTCCCTCCTCTGCCAACCTGGTCACCCCTTACTGCCCTCCTCTGCAGACTTGATCACCCCCAACTGCCCTTCCTTGCAGGCCTGGTCCTTCCCAACTGCCCTCCCTTGCTGGCCATCTTGTGGTGGCCATCTTGTGTCCACATGGAGACAAGATCTTTTGGCCACATGGGGGTAGACATCGTGTGTGTTGGAGTGATGGTCAATCTGCATATTACTCTTTTATTAGATAAGACAGAGGCCTCGTGCATGGGTTGGGGATAGCTGGTTTGCCCTGAAGAGTGTCCTGGATCAGGGTGGGTGTTCCCTTGGGGTGTGGGGTGGCCTGGGTGAGGGGCCTGTGGTAGTTTGCAGGCCGGCCACCCCACCCCACCCCTGGTGACCCAAGCAGAGGCCCTGGTATCTGGGATTTATTTATCTTCTACAACTGAAACTTTGTAGCCTGAAGCGGAGCCAAGCCTGCTGCTCACTCTGAGGCAGCAGCTATTGAAACTTTGTTGCCTTCAGCAGAGGCTTGGGTCTGCCAGGCTTTGCTGAAAGCTTGGCTTACTCCATCACCAGGGGCAATCCAAGCCTTGCTCTGTGGTGGCAGCCATTGAAACTTTCTTGCCTTAAGCGGAGCCCTCAGCTGGCCAGGGTTTGTGAAAAGCGTGGTTTCCTCCATTGCCAGGGGCAACCCAAGCCTTTCTCTTGCTCTCTCTGTGGCCGTAGCCATCTTGGTTGGGTTAATTTGCATACTCGTTCTGATTGGCTGGTGGGCATGGCGTGTGGGTGTAGTGGAGGTATGGTCAATTTGCATATTACTCTTTTATTAGATAAGATGGTGTAAGAAGATAGTCTAGTTTCACTTTTTGTCACCTGTCTGTCCAGTTTTCCTATTCAATACCAGTTATTGAATAGATAATCTTCACCCTGTTGTATGTTCTTGCCTCATTTGATAAATATTAGTTGACTATATAGGCATGATTTTATTTTCAAATTCCTTATTCTGTTTCACTGACATATATGTCTGATTTTATGCCAAGTAACATGCTGTTGTGTTTGTAATATATTTTGATATTAGTAGTGTAATACTTTCAACTTTTTATACTTTTACAAAATTGCTGTGGCTATTCTGGGTCATTTGTGATTCCATATAAATTTTTGGATTATTTCACGTAGTTTGTGAAAAATATCATTGATGTTCTGAGGAAAATTGCATGGAATCTATAGATTGTTTTTGGTAGTATCGATATTTTAATAACATTAATTCTTCTTATACATGGTATATGTTTCCATTTATTTATATCTTCTTCAGAGTCTTTCTTCAGTACCTTATAATATTCGAAGTACAGGTCTTTTACCTCCTTGGTTAAATTTCACTTGATCATGGTGTAAGGTCTTTTACATGTATTCCTGAACTTGGATTGCTAATATTTTGTTGAGGATATTTTGCATCTATGTTAATCAGGAATATTGGCCTATAATATTCTTTCTTAGTAGTGTCTTTATCTGGCCTTGTAAAATGAGCATGGGAGACTTCCTTCCTCTTGAATTTTTTGGAATAGTTTGAGAAGAATAGGTGTTAGTTCTTTGAATGCTTGGTAAAATTCACCTGTGAAATCATCATGTCCAGGACTTTTGTTTGTTGGCAGTTTTTTAAATTTCTTCTTTGATTTTATTAGTTGTAATCAGCATGTTAAGATTTTCTGTTTCATCTTGATTTACTTTAGGCAAATTGTATGTTTTTAGGAATTTATCTATTGCTTTCAGATTGTCCAATTTATTAGTATATAGTTGTTAGTAATATTTTCTTAAATCCCTTTTCTGTGGTGTCAGTTGTGACTTCTCTCTCATTTCTGATTTTACTTATTTGTGTCTTCTCTGTTTTATTCTTTATGAATATAATTAAAAGTTTATCAATCTTGGTTGTTTTTTCAAAGAACCAGTTTCTGGTTTCATTGATTTTTTGTATTTTTTTAAAATATTCTATTTCATTTATTTTTCTGTTATCTTTATTATTTCATTTCTTCTCCACACTTTGGGATTTTTTGTTCTTCTTTTAGTTTATTTTGATGTAAGGCTAGATTTTATTTGCAATTTTTCTTGTTTCTTGAGGTAAGCCTGTATTGCTATGAATTTCCCTCTTAGGACTACTTTTGCCATGTCCCATAAATTTCAAATTGTGTGTTCATTTTAATTTGCTTTCAGGTATCTTTTGACTTTTTGTTAATCTCATTGTTAACACATTTTTTTTTAGTAGCATCCTTTGTTTTTGTTTTAGCCTCCATTTGTTTGTGTATTTTTTAGTGTTGATTTTTTTTTCTTGTAAATGATTTTGACTGTCTTAGTCTTGTGTTTGGATAAGTTGGTTGATGTGATTTCATTTTTCTTAAATTTATTGAGACTTGTTTTATGTCCTAATATTTGGTATTTTCTGAAAAATGTCCCATATACACTTGACATTAATGTATATTCTGCTGCTTTGGAATGTAATGCTCAATTATCACCCTGATGACTCTAGTACCCATCTGACATCATATATTCTTATTATAATATTATTGATATAATTCTCTATATTTTATTTTATATCCCCATGACTATTCTGTAACTACACATTTGTACTTATTAAGACCTTCACCTTTTTTACCCATTCCCTGAACCTTCTCCCATCACGAAGAAAATCTTTTAGCATTTCTTGTAATACTGGTAATCAGTGGTGATAAACTTCTTTAGTTTTTTTTAAATATATTTTTGTTGATATTTTACAGGGAGAAAGGGAGAGGGATAAAGAGTTAGAAACATCGATGAGAGAGAAACATCAATCAGCTGCCTCCTGCACACACCCCACTGGGGATGTGCCCACAACCAAGGTACATGCTCTTGACCAGAACCGAACTTGGGACCCTTCAGTCCGAAGGCCTATGCTCTATCCACTGAGCCAAACCAGTTAGGGCCTCCGTTAGTTTTTTTTTTTTCTTGTCTGGGAAACTCTTTTGATTCTAAATGATAGTGTTGCTGGGTAGAGTAATTGTGGTTGTAGATCCTTGCTTTTCATCACTTTATTTTGCCAGTACCTTCTGACCCGCAAAGTTTTTGTTGATAAATCAACTGACAGTCTTATAGGAGATCCCTTGAGGGTAACTGCTTTTATCTTGCTGCTTTTGCGATTCTTTCTTTGTCCTTAATGTTTGTCATTTTAATTATGATGTGTCTTGGTGTGGGTGTCTTTGGGTTCATCTTGTTTGGGACTCTCTACATTTCCAGAACTTCTAGGTCTATTTCCATCACTAGGTTAAAAAGGTTTCATATCATTTTTCACACAGGTTTTCAATTCCTTCCTCTATCCTTTCTCCTTCTGACACCCCCATGATGCAAATGTTAGTATGCTTGAAGCTGTCCCAGAGGCTCCTTATACATAGTTTTTTAAATATTTTTTTATTTTGATTTTTTACTTTTTGCTGTTTTGATTGGATGTTTTTGAATTTCTTCTCTTCTAAATCTCTCTTTTGATCTATTGATTCATCTAGTTCACTTTTGATTTTCTGTAATGTATTCTTCATTTTAGTTATTGTATTCTTTATTCTGACTGGTTCTTTTTTGTATTTTCTAGTTTTTCGCTTTTTGTTTGTTTGTTTGTTTTTGTATTTCCTATCAATTTCTTGAAGTTCTTTCTAGGCTCATCTACTCTTCCCTAAGTTCACTGAGCATTTTTATAACCAATGTTTTGAACTCTGCATCTGGTAGATTGTTTGTCTTCATTTTGTTTAGTTGTATTTCTAGTTTTGTTATGCTCCTTCATTTGGGACAGATTTCTTTGTCTCCTTATTTTGGCTGACTCCTGCTTTTCTTAAAGAGCTGTTTCATCTCTCAGGCTTGGTAGAGTGGCCTTGTGTAGTAGGTGTCTTGTGGGGTCCAGTGGCACTGTCTCCTTGTTCACCTCAGCTGGATATTCCAGGGACACTCTCCTCTGTGGACCATGTACACACTCCTCATGAAGTTGATCCTGATTGCTTTTGGCATGTCAGTGGGAAGGATTTACCCACAGGCTAATCCACTGTAAGTACTGGCTGCCACCATCATGGAGGATCAACTGTGCAGGGGCTCACCACAAGGAGCAGGACTTACTTCAGCAGGGCTCTGGTACCTATTGAGTATTCCCCTTGAGTGTGTCACTTGTGGAGGTTAATGCATTGTGCTTCATTGTCACTTGAAACTGTCCACTGGGTACACTGACTCTGGGGATTCCTGGGAAGTGCAGACCACATTTAGTTGTCACCTATGTCCTGCCTAGGGCCATGTGGCATGAGATACACAGGTACCTGCTCATTTTTCTGTGCTTGGAGTTGCCCAAGAGAGGCCAAGCTGCAAACGGAGGCTGGCTGCTGCAAGTGCTGAACCTAGGGACACTTAGGAAGTTATGGGACATCATGAGGCTAGGTGTTGCTTGTTGAGAGATTTTATGAAAGTCACAGCAAGAGTCAAAATAGGTTGTTTGTTTGGAAAAGCCAATGAAAAGTGTCTGGGTGTGCCTGTAGGTTGTGTGGTCCAAGTTTGCAGGGATCACCAGTGTGGGACTAGCAGTGTTAGCCAGGTTGATGGAGACTCAGATACAGGACCTGCTTATGGTCTCTGTAGGGGGAGGGTTCAGAAAAGTCAGAATGGCTTCTATCAGAACTTCTGGCTTGTACAAAGCTGTACCTCCAGTCCACATTCTCATGCTAGACACGTCAGCTTCTTCCCATATATTCCTGATGCCTTTCCAGCTGCTGTACCAGTGCTGGAACTCAGAATGAGTAAGACCAACTAAGTCTATGCATAGTCATCAAGAGGAATTACCTGGGACTCCAGCCACCCTCCATTTCACTCAGCCCCAATCCTTTGTTCTTATAGTCAGGGGTAATGGGGACTTCCCTTCCTGGCCCTGGGACCCTGGGCTGGAGAGCCTAGTGTGGAGCTGAGACTTCTAGCTCCTCAGGGATTCCCTCCACAATGGAGATACTCCTCCAAATTTTCATCTGCCACATGTAGGTGTGGGACCAGCCCTTTTTGTGTCTCTGCCCCTCATACAAATATTAAAGTGGCTTCTTCTTTATATCCTTAGATGTAGGACTTCTTTTTGGCAGCTTTTAGGCAGTTCAGAATTTTGGTTATTCTGTAGTTTAGTTGTAATTTTGATATGTCAAAATATTTTTCAACAGCTTATCCCCACAAAATTAAGTAATTTCCTCCCTCTATGTTTCCTTTTTACTTTCCTCTTATTTCTACTAAAGCAACCCCATACATACATTACATTTTTAATTTTTATTTGGAATTTTGCCTGTCTTAGAAGACAAGACCAGAGCAGCAAACCACAGTCAAGTTGTGTATTATGGTTGCTTAAAGTGATGTAATGATAGTGCTGATTGAAATGTGTGGAAGAATATAGAATTGATGAGACTTGGAAGTTTTATTAATTGTAGGAAGTAAAGGTGAAGTCCAGATAAAAGATGAAGTCTAGACTTCTGACTTGGACAACGTGATGGATGGTGATTTCAGAAGTTGCAGATAAGGGGTTCTAGAGGAATAGAGGCTTTGGGAGAAAACAAATTAGTTCAGTGTTTCACATAAATATCTATGTGGATCCAGAAGAATATGTTCTGTAGGCATCTGCACAAGAATATGCTTGCACAAGTCTGTTGTCTGGTTAGAGATGTGTTGAAAAGCAGGCCTTATAATATTCATTATCTTGTCTTTATTTAGCTATGGATGCTTGGATAAAGTTTCCATCATAAAATTAGCTTCAATTATATGCATGAAAGACTGTCTTAGACTTCTGCAATTCTCATTAGTACAGTACTCTCAACAAATCCTTGATAATTGGCTACGTAAATGTATTTTTTAATAATATATTTTATTTTATTTTCCTTGTCACATTGCATTAGGTAGAACTTCCAGAATTATGTTGAATAGGAGAGGTAAAAAAGAAGATCTATGGGGTTTTAAAAGAAATATTTTTACATAATTATAGAATATGTTACCATGATCTAATGTTATTTTGTAGTGATGTTGCCTTAACATTAGGATAATATCATAGTAGTTGTTCTCTAATGCTCATTCTCCCCTCCTTTCATTGTAATAGTATTTCAGCTGAATATATACTCTCCTAGAATAATTACTACTTATCCTAGTTCCCACGTAACTGGACATTGTATGTATGCCAAAAGGTGAGGCAACTTTTAGGAATTTTTCAGAGTTTGTTAATCCATATCTCTCCCTCAATTCTTCTCTTTATTTCCTTTTTTTTTTATTTCTGTATTCTAGAATGAGGATGCTATCATTTTAGAAACTATGGTCTGAAAGGAGTCAGAGAGCTTTGTGAGAACTGAACCATCACATTATCTCTGGACTGTCAGCCTGCTGTGAGTTCTGTATGGGATTGAAAAAACCTGCTTTTATAAACCACTTTTTTTTTTAACTTTCTGTCAGTATAATCCTAACTAATAGAGTAGACAACAGAGTGGTAGCCACCTATTCATGTCACTTCATTTTCTTACTCTGTTTCTATGAAACTGTTTTTTCACACTCTTGTGCAAAGAGAAATCTCAAAACAGTACACAACCAGCTGATTGTCCTTGTGTTCCCAAAGCCCAGTGCTATGGGAAATTTGTGCACAAGTTATCATGGGAGCCCTGAGATGAGGATATCTAAATGGGAAGAAACTGGACAAAGGCCATTCTGGGTGATAGGAACTTCAAGTAGAAAGCCATAGAGTTAATGAGTTGCAAGGCTTTTGGCATTGCTGAGCATAATTTGTGAAGCTGAGGTTGAAGCTGAAAAGGTAGACAGGAGCCTGATGCCAAAAGGTCTCTTCTGCTATACTAAGGATCTTATCTCTCCCATGCTCCTTTGGAACATTTTTTATTAAAAAAATATTTTTATTGATTCCAGAGAAGAAGGAAATGGGAGAGAGAGATAGAAACATCTATGATGTGAGAGAATCATGGATAGGCTGCCTCCTGCAAGTACTCCACTGGGGATCGAGTCCACAACCCAGGCATGTGCCCTTGACCGGAATTGAACCTGGGCCCCTTCAGTTCACAGGTCAATGCTCCAAACCGGCTAGGGTGGAACATTTTTTTCTAAAAAAACAGGAAGTGGAAACTATCTTGGCCATCTACTTTACTTCTCTAAGCAGCGCAGTTAAAGCAGCCTCATATCTATAGGTACAAGTTGGGGAAACTGAGGACTGAGACAATTCTAAGGAGGTGGTATTGGAAAAGGAAAAATATCAAAGTCAACCATACAAATAAATAGCTCCAGGAAGACTGCCTCCCAAAAACTGTTTCCTTTCCAATTATCACAAGATCTAAAATTCTACCATCAGTGGCATATATATTAATTCTTATTAATAACTAGTGACCTGGTGCATAAAATTCATGCATGAGGTGAGGGGTGTCTCTCAGCCTGGCCTGCACCCTCTCCAATCTGGGATCCCTCTGGGGATAACTGTCAATCAGACATCACTCTCCCAATCCAGAACTGCTGGTCCCTAATTGCTTGACTGCCTGCCTGATTGCTCCTAACTGCTTCTGCCTGCTAGCCTTATCATCCCTAACTGCTCCCTGCTGGCTTGATTGCCCCTAAGCACCTGGGACCCAGAATTCTCTCCTCTAGCCAACCACATACACCTGGGATCCGGGATTCCCTTTCTCTGGTCAGCAATAGGCACCCAGGCTGGCTGCAGTTGCAGGGGATGGTGGGCAGGTGGCTTCACTTGGGCTGCAGCCACAAGCTCCAGTGCCCGGGATTGTCGGGTGGGAGGCTTCTCTCTATCCTGGCCACTGCCAGCCACAGGTGCTAGTGCCTGGGACTGCGGGGTGGGTGACTTCTCTATCTACCAGGTCATAGCCAGCACAGGTGCTGGTGCCTGGACTGAAGGCAGGTGGCTTCTCTGTCTTCCGCTATTAGTTAGTATAGATATTTTAGAATTAATATAAGAAACAGGCTTCTCTGTCTCCCCTGGGATGGAGTGTGGGTGGTTTCTGTGGCTGGCTGTGGCCTGGAATCATGAGGCAGGCATCTTCTTGGTCTCCCTGGCCACAGTCAGTCTCAGGTGCTGGCACCCAACTTCTCTGACTCCCACAGCCCCGGAACAGCTAGGGGGTGGGGCAGCCACCAGCTTTGTCAGGTTAATTTGCATAATCACTCCTGATTGGCTGGTGGGCATCGTGGAGGTATGGTCAACTTGCATCTTTCTCTTTTATTAGTGTAGATGTTTTAGAATTAATATAAGAAACAGGGGGCACTTATTTGAAAATAAAATCATTTACTTCCAAGATTTACAGTTATCTGAAACTGGAGGAAGGGCACGTGACATTGGAGCCCCATCAGAATTTGAGGAACAGACATGATACAAGGTAAACAAGACCAGGCAGGAAATGAACTGACTATCATAGCAAGTTGCCTACTGGAGCAGCAGGTAAGATTGGATGATGAAAAATCATTGGGCCACTGCTCCCGCCCTCATCTTTCTCACAACTGTTTGTGCAGACAATCTGATTGGGCAGAGAGAAAGTTGTCCCAGAAGGCTGTGAAGGAGTGTTGTCTGATCAGGGAGCCAACAGCATGCTAAGAGTTGGAAAGCACACCATGTTGGCTACTGGATGTGACTCTTTCTTGCCATCACTGCTATTACATATATGTTCTTCAGTGCAGGCTCAGCTGCATTTGCCAAATAAGGAGGGGATTGGAAGACTGTTGGCCTCCTGCTCATTAGGGGTACCTGCTGGGAGAATTTTGCACATGCTGTTACATGCTCAGTGGCACCAGGCCTCCCTTTAACATTCTTAATTACCCTGAAATTCAGCCACATGGCCTTTCTGCTTGTCTGGACAGTACTTGATGGCAGCTGATATTAGAAACCTGCCATTTTCCCAGAGCCATCAAGTTCCATCTTCACTAATCAGGGAGGTTCTCCCAAGTCACAGAAAAATATGTATCTATGTGTGCATATGTGTGAGCACACAAGTAGAGCTGGGTTTATACATGTGTCTCTTGGTTCCAGGCAAAGATCTACATGTATGTGTATATGAGGGGAACTTGGAAAGGTGCAGATTTTCTCAGAAGAATTCTCTTAATTACTGATGATGATTTTGAGACACTGCTCTAATCTTTCTCAAGAAATAAGAAATAATCTAATCTTGATGTGAGGAAGCACAGAAATACTCTGGTAAATAATAATGGACTGTGTTCATTTCTACTGAGAGGAGGCAACATTTTCAGAACATTATTCCTGGATATTATTAGGGCAGAGTGGAAGGAACTGAGGTTGAGAAAAAATTTTGAGTAGAGATGATTTTGTCCTCCCTGCCATGACCTGCATGGTGAAGTTCAGAATCTAAAGGAGGGGCCGATGGACAAATGAAAATGCTATACAAGAAATACGAATTTAGAAGGTATTGGGGGCCAGAGGGAGCCTCTTTCTTGAAGAGACACACTGAAACCTGGCCTTATCCATTTTTAATTCAGTTTTAAATACACATCTTGCCCTCAGTAAAGCATAGCAAGCATGTAGCAGACAGTCTCAAAGGTCAGTAAAGATCAGTAAGGTCCAGTAAAATTTTACTTGGAGATTATCAGGTCAGGAGATTGTTTTGAGCCACCACTATCTCAACATGAACAATCGGTGCTAGTGTAAACCCTGCTAATGTTCAAGGTCCTTTGGCTTCTCATGTTCCTTGGTGCACACTCATGACAGTGTTGGCTTATAGTGGCTTCCTACATGTCCCCTTTTTTGTTTTCTTAATAAATCTTGAAAAGTGTATGCTGTCTGTAGGGCTTTAAGACTCTTCATTCTTCATCTGCAGACATGCCCCAGGTCATCTCTGGACTATTTGTCACCCGTCTTGTTCTCCTCCCATTCCTTATCTTCAGTATGTTGCTTGGGGCTACTGCTATCTCTAGTAGTCATCTGTCTGTGGCCACAAGTACAGGGTAAGGCTCCAGGTGCAAGGTCCTCATTAGTCTGGATAGTTCCTCTCTCAGATACATGTTGAAGTTTAATGTTCCTCCCAGAAATCCAAATGGGCTTGGAGGAGTTTTCTGGAAATATGCAAGCATATTCTCAACCAAAGGTTAATAAAGGGTTGGGACCTCTCCATAAACTAGACTCAGGATCCTTCTATTTGATCAAGCTTTTTTTTGTTTGTTTGTTTATTATGACACCAGTGTAATTCCATTGGTGTCTTGCCATCAGCGTTACAAGTGAAAAAATTTAAAGTAATTAAGGCTTGATGCAGTCTACCTACAGGAGATTTCTCCACCATCACTATTCCCCCTTTTTGTTTTTCAAGTTTGGATTTTAGCTGCTGATGTTGATGTTCTAAAATTGCCTGACCTTGGGAATTATATGGTATTCCTGTAATGTGCTGAATTTTCCATCTATACTAATAAAAGCCTAGGTGGTCCTTTCACCTTCATGTGATGCCCTCATGTCACCACAAAATGGTCACCACAAGATGGCCACCATAAGATGGCCACCACAAGAAGGCTGCCACAAGATGGTTGGCAGGAGAGGGCAGTTATGGGTGATCAGACTGGCAGGGGAGGGCAGTTGGGGGCAAACAAGCCAGCAGGGAAGGGCAGTTGTGGGTGATCAGGCCTGCAGGGGATGGCAGTTGGATATGACCATGCTGGCAGGGGAGGGCAGTTGGGAATGATTGGGCTGGCTGGCAGAAGTGGTTAGGGGCAATTAGGCAGGCAAATGGTTAGGAGCCAGCAGTCCAGAATTGTGAGAGGGATGTCCAACTGCGAGATTTGGCCTAAACTGGCAGTTCAACATCCCCTGAGGGGTCCTGAATTGGAAAGGATGCAGGCTGGGCTGAAGGACACTTCTCTCTCCCAACCTCATGCATAAATTTTATGCACTGGGCTTCTAGTTTTTTATAGAATTGTTTGAAATGACAGCTTGAGTATGCAGGTCCATTATCAGTTTTAATAATGGTTAATGATCTGTTTTGCCATTTCTTCTGTAGATGCAGTGGCCCATAGGACCTTTGAAAAGATATCTAGGGAGACATGCAATGCCCCAAGGCATCCAAAAGGAGTATAATGTGTTACAACCTTTTGCCAGATATGGTCCCTTATATTATGCCCTTGAGGTAGATGTAACATACAAGTGGGACATCCCTTGATAATCTGTTTTGCCTGCTGTTAAGTGATTAAGAATTGGTTAGACATTTTCGCAGGCTGATGTAAAATTGATGAGATTCTGTGGCTTGTTGTAATAAAGCAACTAACTTATCGACATATGCATTTCCTTTTGTTAAATGATCAGGCAGGGTGATATGAGCCCTGATATGAGTAATTTAAAAGGAATATTGCCTTTACAATTTTCTGTATCTGATTAAATAGTATAAATAGACTTTGTTCACTTAGCCATTTTAATCAAACAGTTTCAATTCTGTTTACCAGGCCAGCAGCATAGGTAGAATCAGAAATAATATAAAGAGGCTCTTGGAAATCCTGTAACACAGCCTTGATAGCTTTTAATTCAATCCTTTGTACAGAAGTGTGATTGGTTTGGATTTACTGTATGATAAGCAGTTTTACCATTTGATGAACCATCAGTAGAAACAGTTAATGTTCCAGAAATAGGTTCCTATCTAGTATTTTTTTGGTATAATAATAGGGGTGTAATATAAAAATTGTAGTAACTTGTTTTTTAGTAGATGACAACTAAGTTCCCTTGAATATTCACTTATTTTAATTTGCCAATTAAAATCAGTCTGAAATAAGGATTTATTTTCTTATTTCATTTGTCTTTGGGTGTGGACAGCAAATTACACTAATTGTATTTCTGCTATTAGTTTCTCTAAGTATATTGACATAAGCTATTTACCCTCAGTTTAGGGAGGCAAACATGCAAATTATTTACTTTTAAGTGTCCTTGGTTTAGGGAAGATAGGGTTTACTAGATGGCCCCAAATTGCTTGTCATCTAAATTTTCTAGAATTAGATGGTTGTAAACTGTTGTTTTATGCTGTATTTGCCATCTCACTGCTTGAATGAGTCAAGCTATGAAATCAGAAAATGATGCTGTAGGTTCCTACATACACTTAATAAAAGCTTCCTCGGGATTCCCTAATATACTGAATAAATTTGTCATTTTTCCCATAGAGATTTTTAGATAAGGTCTTAGCTAATTAATGTTATCTAATAATTTTATAATTTATTTAAGGTCTTAAGGCAATTCTTTCATCTTTCTACCTTTTGAGGCCTAATCACTGATTTTCAGTTACAGATTCTAGATATTTGAAGGGTGTTTCTTTCTGTACCTTTTCCAGAACAATCTTTTAAGCCCCATTTAGACAGTTTGTTTTTTAATTGGGTAAACATTGCTAAAGTCTGCTTTTCCTGTGGGCTTGCAGTAAATTGCTACATTAAAGACTTTCATTTTCTTTTAAACAGAACAACCAACTTGGTTGCCTTTCAGAAAAACAGCTAGGAGAGAGACATGCTGGCCAATATTGAAATGCATGTATCTCAAGTAAAAACTTTGTTTTTACTTATGGTGTCTCATTAATGGTGAGATTTAATGCTTGAATAATAACTTTTAGTTTACTTTGTAAATAGTAGTGGAATAGACTTTTAAGTTTCTTCTTAAATTTAAATTTACTTTTAAACAACATTTTTTTGGCTAGTGTTCATTTGCAGATGTATGAAAATTTTGTTTTGGACTTTACTAGAACCAGTTGCTTATAAAATATTGGCTTCAAATATTAATGAGTTTATATGACTTGATTATATTGTGAAAAGCTAACTTATTAAGTAATTAAAGTATGCTTCTTTATTGAAAAAGCAAAGTAAGAAAATCTATACATTTGATCCATGAAGTACAGATGCCACCCCAGCCGCCAGCCAATCTGAAGAACAGGCTGAGTAGGTGTCTGAGGCATTATGTACCCTCCTGTTTTAAAAAATTCTATTGCTGAATATTCTGGCTTCCTGCCAAGCTTAGAGGTTGAAACCTCTATAACATTTAAAACACACACACACACACACACACACACACACACACACACACAACACAGCTATTAAGTTTTATTTGACAAAGCTTCCCATGTGATTTTAAGTATATTAGATCAGCCTAATTTAGTTAAAAATATCTCTTTTAAAAAGATAAAATAAATACTTGAATAATTCCAGGGCCCTTGACATGTCCCAAAACTATCTCTTGGTTTAAGTCTTGAAATTTAACTTGGAAAGACTATCAAATAAACATCATCTAAAGATTATATTACACACTTTTTGTAATTATTCTTAAATACATTAATTAAATTTAAACCAGTTTTAATATTAAAAATTTGGTTCAGACCACAGAATTAATCCTTTTGTTAAAAATATCAGGCCATTAAAATATTATATCCTAAGTTGAAATTTTACCACACAGACTACACAGACACATGTACACATGGAGTACTTATATAGACTATAATATATTTTGAATTATTATTTTTTTCCAGGGAAAATGCAAGAATAATTTTTTAAAATTAATTTCTATACTTCATTTTGTTATTACAACCATATTATCTCTCCCAATTTAGTTTGAACTTTGAATTTTTAGAAGCCTCAAATTTTAGGTGGAAAGTTAAATACTTAGCATTTCTTAGACTAGCAATATATTTGTATTTCAAGATATATTTAAAAAAATATAAGACATATTCAAATCTATCCTCTAGATTTTTCATAGGAGGCAAATTCAGATTAATTAACATTTTAGTATCCCATTATTTTAAAATACCTAGATATTTAATAATTCTTATTATTTAATTCAGCAAACTCCAAAGTTCAAGTTATCAAAGACTTTGGAAAACTATGTTTAGGCATATATGATTACTACTGAAAAAATTTTAACATTTTAGTTATATTTATTTTGCCTTAACAACTTTGAGATCTTAAAGCCAATTATTATTACCCAAAGCATTTTCCTTGGCAAATTCTGTAACAGAGATAACTCACTGGCCTTTAGTGGCTTTAATGTTAAAATATTATTTTATTTTATTTTTCTTTATAAAAGCAGGAGTGCTCCTGGGACCAGGGAATCAAGCTTGGAATGTGGTCCATTATTATTCAAGAACTGTCAATTATCATGGAAACATTAATCTTTTTTCCCAAACCCAGCCTGTATATTTTTCTTGTATCATTTTTGCCATCTTCCCAAGAAAAATAGTCTTGGGCCTATTCTATACCATCCATGAAGAGATGGGGCTTAGGCCAAGAGGTCACTCAAAATTAGGTGGGGTATGTCTTCTCTTAGGCTACCCTTTTTCTCTTCATAGGTATAGAAGTTACCTATGAAGCATCCCTAAATTGTGAAAAATGGCTCATCTATTCAAATTTCAAATGACATACTGGGAAACAAAAACATGGTGAAAATAAGACTTTTAATAACACTCCTGAGAGCAGGCATTCATTTTACAGGATCACCAAGAGACCTACTATTAATGAGGTGGGGCCTTTGTTAGTCACCTTCCTTTGTCTAGGGGAATCTTTCTAGAACCTGTGTTATCAGCTAAGTGTACCGCTTGGTTTCTCTTTCCTCAACCCCACATTCTGTTCATTCTGGGGAAATTCAGTAATGGCCTGGCCACCTATTGTTTCTTTTCTATGAAGATAAATCAAAGGCATGTTTAATAGACTAACATAAACAAAGCAAATTAAACCCAACAACAAAGACAGATAAAAATAACACTCAATCGACAATCATGCATAACACAGAGATAACACTTAATAAGTCAGAGTTCTTTTCATGGATCTTTCAGATGTTTTACATTGCCTGGGAGTTACAGCCAGATGTGGCCCAGAGTGCCCCCAGTGAACACCCACAAACAGACTGTTGTTTACAGGTTTTATTATATTCTGCTTTCCATAATATTGACTGGCATCTAAAGTTATTTTAGCTAAAATCTGCTAGTCCCAAGGGGTCATATTGTAATTTTAAGACAAAGCATTAAGGAGTTTTTTTGTAAAAGGACTGTTAGTCCCATTTTTTTCTAGTTGATGAGCCTTCCCACATTGGAAGTGGAGGATTGGGCGACTTTAAAAGCTCTACCTTTGGAGGACAATGGAGCAGTTGCAAATCCTCCTGGCCTTCTGTAGGCTTTTGGTCTTCAATATGAAGTGGGCAATATACAGCTTGAACATGAGCCCACATAAGATGACAAGGGCACTCATTTTCCATGAGCCTGATTTCTCCTTAAATTCCTACCTACTTATTTCCAGAGATAAAGGTATAATATTTTAGCATAAGGGAACCAAGGATTATATTCTATAATAATATGAAAAAAACTGTAAGATAATACTTTTTGATATTTTAATTCCTTTATCCATGAGCATGCAAGCTAAACATATACAATAATATTTTTACTTTTTACTCTAATTTTTACTCATTATAACCTGGCTTATTCCAGAAACATCCCTGTCCACTTATGGTCATGACTTCAAAGCTGGCACAGGCCTTGAGTGCTGGTGAGTTTCCACCTTTCTTGTGAGTTTCCACTTTTCCTTTGCACTTTGTTTTTTGGCTCAGGCGAATCTTCTCCTCTAATCTTCTGTTTGAGGCACCAATTGCCGCGATCTGCACGGTGAAGTTCAGAATCTGAAAGAGGGGCCAATGCACAGATGAAAATGCTATACAAGATATATAAATTTAGAAGGCACTGGGGGGGACAGGTGGAGACCTTTCTTGAAGAAGCATACCAAGACTAGCCTTGTCCACTTTTTATTCAGTTTTAGATACACATCTTACCCTCTGTAAAGCCTGGCAAACACATAGCAGACAGACAATCTCAATGGCCAGTAAAGATCAGTAAGGTCCAGTAAACATTTACTTGGAGGCTATCCGGTCAGGAAATTGCTTCAAGCCACCACCATCTCCACACAAACAATTGATGTCTAGTGTAAGCCCTGCTAACACTCAAGGTCCTTTGGCTTCCCAAGTTCCTTGGTGCACGCTCATGACAGTTTTGGCAAGTGGTGGCTTTCCACACCTCCCTTCACAAATTTTCCAAACCCCCATTCTTTTAATTTTGTTTTTGGAAGAAGGTTTTGAGATGGCATTTGTGTGATATGTGCTTTTACACACATACATTCATATATGATCATATATATACATGCATGCATTAACATGCTTCTTCAGTACATGCAATGTGCAAGATGTTTTGCTGGAAACATTGGGAGTTGGAAAAGTAGTTTTACATTGATTCTCAAAGATCTCAAACTCTGTTAATGAAAAAAGTATAATATAAAGCAAATAAGTATTAGAAGCCAAAGTAAGGTCATGTTGAAAGAAAGTTTAGAGATAGAAGGAATCACTCTCACTGCAGTGGTCATGGAAGACTGTACAGAGGAACTGTACTATCAACTTGGTTTTGACGTCTGAAGACTGTTCTTAAATATTAAAATTTTGAATATGTTGCTAAAACTATCATTGAAAAAATAATGGAAAAAAGGCAAACCAATAATAATAGGTAGGGAAGTTACAAAGTTTCTGAAATCTCACAATATGCTGTGACTATTGTGCCAATAGTGACGAGTAACTGACCTGCTAATTTAGTAGGTGACGACTCTCTTGAAACCCCAGGGAGATCTCTTTCTAACGTTTCCTCTTTGCAACACTAGGATTAAAAAGCTAATCAGTGGAGAAAAACAAATAGGTAAGAGTTCTACCTATTCAATATGATTGGTTGATTGATTCTTCCTTCTATTGGTTTAAGGAATTTAACAAAACCTACATTAAATTATCAATAAATAGTGTGATACTATGCTAGGCACTGCCCTCAAAATGATTAGTAAAGGAGCCATTCCAGAAAACTACTACACACTGGGGGATTGTTGCATGCAAAGTACGCTCTTGATGATCTGGAGGGAATTTCAATAAAACTAGAAATTAAAGATGACTTTATGGAGAAGGAAAAACTTTTGTTGAGTTTGTTTTTCTCAGAGTGTATAAGGAAAAGTAGGAGTTAACTTGATGAAAGGGAACTTTATTAAAGTTGGTAAATTTATATCTATAAATATGATGCCAATGTAACCACCATTATTGATTACAGGTAGAATTTCTACAGGGCATTACTTCAAAGTTATTTCCTGGACAGATTAATGTAATGCTTAGCTCACAAGTACCAAATAGCACTGAGATTGTAGTTATCAAGAACAATGAATTTATAAAATATAATGGAATTTAGGATAGTTCTTTTAAGTAATTCACTAGTGTTTGTGTTTACATCTTAAGTTGGTAGAACACAGGGTATGATTATATAACTTCTAATAAAAAAATTGGTTATAAAATTGAGGGAAAATGTCAAGAATTATCCTAGAAAATGTTATTGAAAAATATTTTTAAAGTTTGCACAAATTAACCAAGTTAGACTATTAACAAAGTCTGAGAAATGTTGCATGTATGTGAGCAGTATATGTGTGTTTAGATGATTCACAAAAGCATGATAAATTATCCTTAGATGAGTATATTAAAGAAAAATCAAAATTACAATATCAACCTGTTCATAAAATGATGGCAATGAAAACTATTTACCAAAACTTAGAGAATATGGTCAAAGCTTTAATTTGAAGTAAATTCAAGCCTAAAATAATTTATTTATAAAAAATATATAATCATTATTGTCAAATAGCTTTAACACTTAAATCAATCTCAGAAAACCATAAGATTAAATAGTAAAATTAGCAACAAATAAATGAATTATAAAAAAGAAAAAATCAATAGAGAAAATTTTAATCAGAGATTATAAATTGCATCATATTTTAAATAAATAAGATATAAAGTTACATATATATATAAATGTGGCATTTTAAAGAGAACACTATTTGAAAAGCTTCATGCTACTTTGAAAAAGACCATAAGTTGGGAAATCTCTAGGATTTTTATAAATTACCAAAAGTTATTTAAACAAAAACAGACATTTTAAACAGATGAAATAATATGGCAAAATTTTCAAAGAATTATTATGGATTTTCTATCAGATAAAAGTTTTAGGAACAGATAGTTCTTTAAAATATTGAAAGTCATGTAAAATGTGAAAAGTTCAAGCACAAAGTGAAATATTGAACATATCTAATTCATGGAATATAACACTAATACAAACATCTAATCTATAATAATATAATAATTCTAAGGAACAATCTCATTTGTGGATGTGAATATAAAAAATCTAAATAAAACACTAATAAACAAATGATAAATAAAATGAACATCCTATATAAAAAAGAGGTAATATGCAAATTGACCATCATGCCCTCGCACAAAGATAGTTGCCCCTGTGTGGTTATAAGATGGCCACCACAAGATGGCAGGGGAAGGCAGTTTTGGGCAATCAAGGCTGGCAGTGGAGGGTAGTTGTGGGGGACCAGACCTGCAGGGGAGGGCAGTTGAGGGGAACCAGGCCTCAGGGGAGGGTTGATAGGGGTGACCATGCCAGCAGGCAGGCAAGCTCTTGGAAGCCAGAAGTCCCAGATTGTGAGAGAGATGTTCGACTGCCAGTTTAGACCTGATTCCACAGGCCTAAACTGGTAGTCAGACATCCCCCAAGAGATCCCAGATTAGAGAGGGCACAGACTGTGCTGAGGGACACCTCCTCCCAGTGCACAAATTTCATGCACTGGGCCTCTCTCTCTCTATATATATATATAAAAACCTCAGCAGCCATTATGACTGGTTGACTGAACAACTGGTCGACTGGTTGCTATGTTGTGCACTGATCATCAGGGGGACAGATGCTCACTTCAGGAGCTGCCCCCTGGTAATCAGTGTGCTCCTATAGCCAACATCCTGTGGTTTCTTCCATCCCCTGATCAGCCCTAATGGGGACTGGGCGAGATGGCTCCTATTTCCCTGATTGCTGACCTGGCCAAAGTACCTCACTGGTTCATGAATCAGTGTACCAGCCCTCCTGTGTGCATATAAGATCTTTGGTTAATCTTTTCCCACATCCCCCTCCCCCTCTCCCTTCCCTCTGAGATTCATTAGTCTGTTCCATGTTTCCATGCCTGTGCATTGAGCATCTGCTCCCAATGGTCATAGCTACTGGTCAAATGGTTGAACAGTTGAATGGTGTCTTAGGCTTTTATATATATATAGTGTAAAAAGGTGGTCTAGTTGTTTTTTCATGTATGTGTCCAATTTCCCAGTACTATTTACTGAATAGACTATTTTTTAAAAATTATTATTATTTATTGACTTTAGAGAAAGGAAGGGAGAGGGAGAGAGAGAGAAACATTGATTAGAGAGAATCATCTATCAGCTGCGTTCTGTAACCCCCAAGTGGGGGTCAAGCCTGCAACCTGGGCATATGCCCTGACTGGGAATTCATATGGTGCCCTCTTAGATCCCGGGTTGATTGACAACCGTTGTGCCACACTGGCTGGGATACATAGACTATCTGTAGTCCATTGTTTTTTCCTGCTTTGTCAAATATTAATTAACTATAAAGGTATGGATTTATTCTGGGCTCACTATTCTGTTCCATTTACATACATGTGTGTTTTTATGCCAGTATCATGCTGTTTTGATTACTATGACCTTATAGTATACTAGTAGTTTGATATCAGGTAGCATGATTCCTCTAACCTTGTTCTTTTTTCTTAAGATTGCTGTTTCTCTTTAGAGTATTTTGTGGTTCCATATAAATCTTTGAAATGTTTGTTCTAGAAATATGCCATTAGTACTTTAATAGGAATTACATTGATTGTGTAGCATAGACATTTTAAAGAAGTTAAGTTTTTCTATCCATGAACATGGTATATGCTCCTACTTATTTGCATTTTCCTCAGTTTCCTTCTTCAGTATCTTATACTTTTCAGAGTACAGATCTTTTACATCCTGGTTAAAGTTATTCCTAGGTATTTTATTCTTTTTGAAGCAATTGTGAATGGTATTGGTTTTTTTTAGTTGCCCTTTCTGTTAGTTCATTATTAGTGTATAAAAATGCTACTATTTTCTGAATATTTATTTTGTATACTGAATTCATTTATAATAGGTTTTTGGTGGAATCTTTAGGATTCTCTATGTACAATACCATGTCATCTGCAAATAATGATAGTTTTAATTTCTCCTTTCCAATCTGCTACAATTCCCTGACCTGGAAGTGTGGCCTTATGTGGTAGGTGACCCGTGGGGTCCAGTGTTACAGCCTCCCTGATCATCAGACCTGGGAGCTCTAATGATATCTCTTGTGCATGTTGCATGGGTCCTCCTGTTGTAATTGAGTCTTGATTGCTACTGGTCCATTTGTGCATGGGATCAACCTTCAGGCTCGCTGACAGTAAGTCGCAACCTCCAACACAACATACAGGCTGCTGTGTGGTATTGACCACATGAATTGGATTCACCTCAGCAGCGGGGTGCTGCCAACAACCCCTGTGGATGTGATGCTTGTGAAGCTTATTGGACCCTGCTCCGCTGTTGTCTGAAACTGGCCTTTGGGTGGGTTGGTTCTGGGTCTATTTGGAGGCACTGAGGTGAAGGCCCATGTCAGATGCTGTCTGTGCTTGGCCCTAAACAGCCTGTTTGGAGCTATCAACAGTCTACAACTTGTGGCTCCCTCTTCTAGGCCTAGGTTTATGTGGAAAGGACAAAGCTGTACACAACATCTGCTTTTACTAGCCACAGGCTCTGGGGAAGGTCAGGCAGAGACTCAAAGCACCCAAGATCCACCTCTGCCTGAAGACTGTCTCTTAGTTTCAGTCACTTAATGAGCCTCTGACTGTAGATAGAGTGTAAACTCCACAGGGTGTGGTGAGAGGGATTCCAATGGGTGGGGCCATTGCTTCTCCCAGGCTAATGCTGCATGGAGTGGACAGTTCTGCATGAGAAAGACTGCTTCTGCAGTATAAGGAAATCACAGTACAGGGATCCAGGTGGCTGTCCTCTAAGTTCTTTACCAGAGCCACCAACCCCAAATTCTCCTTATGCAGCTCTAGTCCATTATGTCCTCTCTCTGCTGGAGCATTTTGTGACTGCAAACAAAATGTTGTGTGTTGGTTCTTTAAGAGGGTGCCTGTGTTTCTAGCCACCCACTCTCTCCTGGCAAACAGAAACATCTCTGCTTTTCATAATGCTAGGCATTATGTGGACACTTTACTGGTTATGGTGTTCCAGTCTGGGGACCCTGGCTTAGAATATAGACCCCAGACCTCTCAGAGGAAAGCCCTGTGGCCAAGATAGTCCTTTGGAACTTTGACTCTGCCTGTGGAAGCCTGGTCAGACAGTTTGCATATTTGCACTTCCTTCTTGAAGTCTTAATGTAGCCTCCTCTGTAAAGTCATTATAAATCTTTTCCCCAGCTGGCCTTAAATTGGTTATTCAGGATGAATTTTCCATATTTAGTTGTAATTCCAGTTTGGTCCTGTCACCATCTTGGAATTGGATACTAATTTTCTTGAAGTTGATTTAGTAATAGTCATCAAGAACTCTAGAGAATTTCCTACCATCAGTCCTGGTAAAAATATATCCTCCAAAAATTATGAAAAGTGCTGAGAGTGTAAGAGTATTATCAGTTTATGTATAATATATAATATATAATATTAGAAGCAATATAAATGTTCATAATAAGGATGAGTTTGGAATAATTATGGTTTGTCGATATGAGGTAATAGTATAAGGCCATTACAAGTCATGATTGCATAAAGCAATTAACGAGATGGGAGAATGCTCATGATATAATCTCTCCTCCCACCCCCTCTCTCAAATAAAGAAATAAAATTTTCCACAATACATACCTTCTAATAATTAATTCTCAGATATAATAATTAACTCACATCCAATGTTTAAAACAGTTTGGACCCATGTTAATCTTCTAACCCTTTCTCTAGTCAAGAGGAGTCTCCTTAAAACCAATTGCTATTCATCTACCACCACAGCTCAGATCCAAAATTCACCAATACATTTTCATGAATAGCTCCCCTGGTTGCTATGCCACAACAAAGCACTGTGGAATTCTAAACACCCAACTCTTTGAATTAAAAACACAAAAATTCCATGAAATTTTTGTTCAGATTTGAGAGAATAGTTCTATAGTGATTCACACATTTTCAGAGTTAGAGTAGTATTATGTCAAGTATTTCAGAGAATAATCCTTTTTTAATCTCATAAGAACAGAAATATTTAAGGTGGTTTTGTGGATTTCCCCTTTAAACTTTCAGAGCTAAAATTTAGTTTTACTCTGAAATATTAAAAACATATATTTTTAAAACTAAGTAAACCAAATGAAAAACGATCCACCCAAATCTGGCTCCATATCTATATGAGTTTCAGAAATAAGAAAAGTCCTCTGTGTTTGTTACACATTGAGCGCAGACCTAGGCATAGGAAGAGAATGAACATCCAGTGGGATTTGTCCATGTTTTCTCTCTCAAATGTCACTATTTTTACTCAGCACTGATCTGTGGATAAGAAGGGCTATAGCTTCTGGGATTTCTGAGCTTGACCAGTCACTGGTCCTTGAGAATTCCCCATGGGCTTTCTAATCAGACACTTCAGAACAAGTTTAACCTTAGAGGAGAAGACTAAGTCTAGGTTCTGGACATGGTTGGAACTCAAACAAAGAGGACTGAATATGAAAATCACTTCTGACATATAATTCCCATTTCTTCCCATTTGCCTATTTATTTAGTCCTTTGTTTCAATACATAAAATATTCAAACAGATCTTGAATTGGGGAAGGGAAGGAACTATATATTTATTCAAAATTATAAAATAAGAAATGAAAATCAGAGTGAAATAAAAAGACAATACAAACTTGCCAGCCATTTCATAGTTGCTCTAACAAAGATGCATATTTAGTCCTTACAAATATAAAATATAATCAGGAATATTTCTTTCTTTATTCATGGTTTTTGTCTGACTGAGATTCTTGAAATTTTAGAAATGAACAAAAATGTTAAAATAATTTTAAAATAATTTTTGATTTTTTAATGAGATTTATAATTCAATATTTTAGTGTGCTTCTGCTTCTTCCCAGTTTATCTCCATCTCCATCTCTATCTCCATGTCTATCTCTATTTCCATCTCTATCTCTATCTCTACCTCTATCTCTGACAAGGAACTTGAATCTCAAAACAAATGAAGTTGCTTTCCTCTTTTTTTTTTTTTTGACACCATTTTGGGAGAAAAACATCCTGAAACTGTTAGGAATCTTAAAATAATATTTTCCAGTCCCTTAATGTTCAGTGGAACACATTGTTTTATCATTGGTAATGCTTGCTGCTATATCAAACAAACCCAAAATTATGTAAAGGTCAAACATGAGAGTTTACTTTTTTCTCAGATAAAGCTGGTTGACTTACAGCTCTCATCCAAAAGGTGAGTCAAGAATTCAGATCTCTTCTACTTATTACTCCATAATCAACACTTGACTTCCAAAACTGCCATTAATCTGTGTCAAGCTAGTAGAAGAGAAAAAAAGATAAAGAATGGTATGTGGGAGATATTTTTAGGGTCAGGCCTTGAAATGAAGCCCATCACATATGTTCAGATTCCACTGGCTAGAGTTCAGTTATATGACCATGTCCAGGAGAAAAGGAAAGTGGGGAGTAGAGCCTAGCTATGTGACAAAGAAGAAGAGAATAAAGGATTAGTGAACAGTTAACCAGTTTATGTTTTCACAACTGAAAAATTCTACTTGCTTAGAATGACGTTTTGACTTATAAGAGAGTCATTTGCATTGGAACATAGTCGAGAGATAAAACTCAACTATTACAAAAATGCGAATCATGGCACAGCCTCTATACAACAAAAGAGTGTCTCAATCAGTATAAAAATGCCTATGCACCCATTTCAAACAAAATAAATCAAGGGCAAGTTCTAATGATAAATTCATGAGCATCTGGAGACACATGTTTGGGACCCAGACTACCCAGCCAAAGAGGAGGATGTAATGAAGAGGCAGAGGAATATCATTCTGGTCAGAAGTTAACAACCTGTAGGGAAACTAAGGATTTCATTTTAGTCATTGTGCTAGCTAATATGGAGAAATGTTGACAACCATTATTATAATAGCACCGTAGTGACAGCATTCCCAGGATTAAAAATGGGAAGCCTGAGCAAAACTGTGTGTATTTGTTCCAAAACCTATACTATTTCCTTCTATAGTTTTGTTCAGTTGAGCAAATGGATTTATAAGTTATAGTCTCTAAGCCTCAAATAATTTCATTTAGGGCATTTTCACACTTGTACAATCCATGTTTGATAAATACATTTTATTTCTTCTGAAATTGAATTTTAACCATTTATTTGCTGTTGCTGGTGGTCCACATAGTTACAGATAAGAGCATTGATCTGGCAAAAAAACAGATTGGATCTTTAAAGGAGGGTAGTTTGGATTGACAGATGCTGGTGATTAGGTGCATGTCTAATGAATACTGTATATAACCATCCAAAGTGAGAAAGCTGCAACCCCAGCTCTCTCTCACCTGAGCACTTCTAGTAGGAAGGGTTGCTTAAATCTTCCTTCCCTTTTAGGGCATGATGGCTGAAGCCATCGATAGGAGACAATGCCCAAAGTCATGGTGGGGGTTACTGATACCTAGGTGGTGATTTGAGACAGGCAGAAGTTATTAGCGGAAACTTTGATTTAACAGATAGCGTTAGAAGTGAGGTTGGTTTCAACTACAATTGTCAGGCAACAGACATAAACAGCCTCAGCCAAGTAAGACAAAGTAATTCCCCCAGGGATGCTATCCCATCAAGGGTATTACCCAGAGATTTCAATCCATTGGAAAGAACCCAGTTCTGGTTGCTCTGGCAAGATGACATCTAATCTAATGTATGGTGAGTTTATTTGCCCAGAAATTGGTTTGCTGGCTTTTAGATCTGAGTTCAAACATGTTTGAGGAGAATGCCTCAGTTTGGATTCTATCCAGTGACCTCAATATAAAGTTAGAACTCCCTGCTTCCTTGTACATCATCAGCTAGATCCATGTGCTCCTTCTCTATCCTAGTCAAGGCTGGAGGCTTTTAGTGAATAGCTCAGTACTGCCAATCAGATATCTCAACTGCCTAGTAATAGCCATATTGGGGTAGGTTCTTTTGATTTTTAAGAGTCATTTATATAACTCCTCCAGTATAAGATGATCCTATATAATAAAAGCCTAATATGCTAAGTGTCTGGTCAATCAGTTGGCCATTCATCCAATCAAAGGGTAACATGCTAATGATATGCTAAGGCTGCTCAACCACTCATTATGATGCACACTGACCACCAGAGGGCAGACAGTTGACTCATAGACCAGCCACTATGATGTGCACTGGACACTAGGGGCAGAGATGCTCCAACAGGTTAGCTTGCTGTTGAGGTCCAGCTGATCAGGACTGAACAAGATGGGCCAGACACACCCTGGAGCCCTCCTACAGTTCCTCTCAGGCTGGCCAACCTCCTGCATCCCTCCCTGGCCCTGATTGTGCATGAATACTGTATATAACCATGAGGTTCCTCGGCCTGGTCTGCACCCTCTGGCAATCCAGGACCTATCAGAGGATGTCAGAGAGCCAGTTTTGGCCTGATCCCACAGGCCAGGCTGAAGGACCCCACACTGGTGAATGAATTTGTGCACTGGGCCTCTAGTCTCTTTATAAAAATCTCTGTTTTCGAAGTAATCTTTTCTTTATGAGATTCAGGTCAAAGCCTAAATTCCCAGCATTATTTCAGTTCCGGTATATCTGAAGGAAGCTATTATGTCCAGGAGTCAAGCTTCATATCTTACCTCATTGAGAAGATGATAAAATCACTTGCAGTTGGAATTTATTTGTGCTTTAAATAATTACTGAAGTTACAGATGAAATAGGCCCCTGTGCCATCTAGGTTCTCATGCTAGTTAGAGTATGTGTATTTTCCATTTTGTAACATTCCATAAAAGCATCCTACATAGGGTGAGCTCATAATTTCTTGGCCATTTGTGGCAAGTGCAAATTATTCCAGATGAACTAAATTTGTTCCTGATTCCCATCTAGAAGATTCTTCAAATAGGTCAGTCTGAAAGACAGTGTCTTTTCCTTAACCTCCCCTCTCCACCCCACATCTCTGCCTGGGAGTGATACAAGGTCATATCTGTCATGGACTCTGACAGAAGAAATAAGGGTAGTCCCCTGGTCATATTTGTCAAGCAGGAAAATGTGAATTCTCGGTTGAGGTCTGGAGGCATATTCTTGGAAAGTCAAAAAACTTTGTGAGACATTTTCAATATTATATTTTCATTTTTGTGACTTATAAAACACATATGAGAATACTCTGGAGCACCTGTGAGACATTCACACTGAGTACTGTCATGTGATTCCAGGGCCCCAACTGCATTTGCTTTATGGAGAGTAGCACACTTTAATTACTTTGCTTATGAGAAAAAGGCTCAGGTAGAATTTATTTGCACCCTAGTAAAGAGAAAAGGACAACAAAGTGTGCTGAAGAAATGGTGGTTTCTCAGAATTTTCACAGAACTCCTGAGAGGATGGAGTCATTGTATAGCACAAGGTGCAGAAGTAGAATAAGACCAGACCTGAGCACCACAGCACTGGGCACCAAGTTCATATTCACATGTGAGCTAACTATCACACTGCCACAGGTCCTGCTACATTAGTAGTGATCATACTAATATTTATTTTAGGTATAGTTTTACTTAATTTGTAAATTAATTTTGACTGTAGTGTATAAGGGTTATAGATTGAAAGGAATTAAAGTCAACACAGGGCTTCATGAGAGTTGTTTTATCTAAAGAGACATCCATACATTATACAAGTTGAAGAAATACTGATGCATAGGATTGCCTTTCATCTTGCTTTAAGGGTCTAAACTCATTCTGTTTACCTCTCCAAAAGATTTCCAAACAAAGTGCCATTTACTAATTTTAGCGACTTGTGAGGCCGAAGGATTGGACTATGCTGCGCCATATTTAAAGAGAAGAAAACTTGATTTTATTTAATTTGCACTTTTTTGCAAGATGTTCTGTCCACATTGCTCAAAAAATAAACAAACAAAACAAAACAAACAAAGAAAACACACCTCCTATGGAGATTTTTAAACAATTGTTCATAAATATTGTAGACTAACAAAAACAGGTCAGTAGCACATACTCTTCCTAGATGCTTTCTGCTGTTCTCTGCTGAGAAGAAGGCACAGTGTAGCTGCTGCAGATTTTTTGTTAGTGACCTGTTTCATAGAAAGTGTTTAAAAATTAAACTGAATGAAAGAATAAACTCAGGTCAACAAGAAGAAGCCATTAAACACAAAACTGATATTAGCAATTGTTTAGTTTATCAAAAAATGGATGGAAGACATTCTCTAGAGTCAAAGTCAGCAAACTGTGGCTCTTGAGCCACTTGTGCTCTTTGGCCCCTTGAGTGTGGCTCTCCCACAAAATACCAAGGCCTAAGTGAGTCTATTTTAAAGAAGTGGCATTAGAAGAAGTTTAAAAAATTTAGCTCTCAAAATAAATTTCAATCATTGTACTGTTGATATTTGGCTCTGTTGACTAATGAGTTTGCCAACCACTTCCCTAGAGCATTGGAAAGTTCCCTGATACTACAGCCTATTGCCTGAGGTGCTAGGGCCCTGGTGAGTGTGAAGTTCCTCCTTTCATGCTATGGAAGCAGAAGAAATCCAGTCAGCTAGTCCTCTAGACAAATATTTGATTGTTCTCTGCTGGTGGCCCCATGGCATGTTAGAGTAGTTGAGTTTTGAGGGAGTAAACACCTGAATAACTATCTAGGCCATAGAATTAAGCAATGAGAAGAAAAGTCCTTAGGGAGCTGTTGGGAAAAAAAATTATGGCTACAACACAGAGTGCAGAGGGAGGAGGAAGGCAGGTAGTAAAGAAGCTATTAAAGGTTGTTTTTTATTTTTTTAATATATTTTATTGATTTTTTGCAGAGATGAAGGAAGAGGGATAGAGAGTTAGAAACATCATTGAGAGAGAGACATTGATCAGCTGCTTCTTGCACACCCCCCACTGGGGATGTGCCCGCAACCAAGGTACATGCCCTTGACCGGAATCGAACCTGGGACCTTCCAGTCTATAGACCAACGCTCTATGCACTGATCCAAACGGGTCCCGGCTAAAGGTTGTTTTTAACTCACCCTATTGTGTGCTGTCTTGCTTGGGTCTCAGTAAGTATATAAAGAATTAATTGAGACCGGGATGCCAAGGTCAGACATGTTCATCTGGTTTCTTCCAGCTTTCAAAGTGGCATGATGTATATGATGGTTTCTTTTGAAGAAATTTCTTCTCTTCAACTGAGCACTCAGCTCTGAATGGGAGAAGGCATCCCCCCAGGGAGTGGGTGCCAGTGAGCCCTGAATGATGAGGCTGCATTTGAATTTCATTTTCATCTGACAGGGAACAGATGGAGTTATATATTCACCTTGAAGAATTCACTTTTGGAAAACTCACTTTTCCTTTTTATAAATCAATGTTCTCTCCGGTAAAGGAAAAACAGTGATACTCCTACTTTTTGGAACTATTATTGGGATATGTCTGTCCTTACGTTACTTCCAGCATTATGGGAGAAAAGAGCTTATGCAGTTCTTCAGTATTCAGTTTATGGACTATGTATATCTGCACTCTTTGGCTATCCCCGTTGTCATCATCTAACTCTGGAAAAATTAAATGGGGTTTTCCCTTTAATATATCTCATATGCTCATAAATTTTCTCATTTAAATAAATAGACTTGATGTTAGAAGAAGTATGAAGTTAATTTCTTCTTTCTCCCACTTAGCATGGGATTTAGACTGTGTGCTTTAGTCTCACTGAGCTTCTATCATCTCATCTGTAAACTGGGACAATTTAAAACACCGCTGAGATTTCTGAGAGTAATAGGTGTGGATGCAGTTGAAGGACTGCAAAGGGCCACTCACATACCTAATATCAAGAGCAGGCAGTTTATGGTACAAAATTACTATTTGGAGCCATCAAATCAGGATGCCTTTGTGTCATAAAGGGCTTTGTGCCATCAGCTATTCTGACCCTTTGATTCTATGCTCTCTGACGTTCTTCACGGAGAGTTTTTCAGGTGGGAAACTTGAGAGCATTGAGATGTCCAGTAATGTCAGTCTCACTCTTTTCACTTAAATAGTGTCAAGGCTTAAACTGAAGATAAACATGAGACTCTATGGGCATAATTAACATTTTTTTCTTCTGCCTCAATAACAATTGAAACTTATCTCAATTATAACATTTACTGCCCTGACTCATAATTATTGAACTATTTGCCTCTCCTGTTGAACCACGAAGTTTTCTAAGGGAACATGGAGTATTCATTTACAATGCCCTGAGCTTCCCATACTGGGAAGAGTATGTGTCCAATGCCAAATAAAGTATTTCTACTAGAATTTCATCTCTTTCATGTACCTCACCCACAGGCACCCCATCCCACTGGCAATTTGGACATATGCCCTCTTCTGACTGAAGTCAATCCCCAGTTGCTCCCATACATCTGATTATTCTCCAAACCTGAGTGATGACTTTCACCTGGTACTATTGATGATCTCACATGAAGCTCACACCCTGATGGTGCATTTCATTAGCCCATAGATCTGCTATCTGGGTATTTCTCAGAAAACTAGTGAAAGCGTTACATGTGTAAAAATAGGAAGAAAGGCAAACAAACAAACAAACACACACACAAAAACAGTGGGAGCATTTTAGAGGGCACATTTTTAAAATTGCTTAACAATAAGGTTAAACAAAACTTTGTTGGTAGAATTCAGCTCAGCTTGTGGACTACTGTTTCCCAAAGTACATTTCACAGAGCCAGTTCTATTGATATTAAAAGGTATAAACTTTAAAGTGTTTTAAAAAAATAAGTTTATGAGATAGTATCCTATATCATATATATTAAAAGGCTAATATGCAAATTGTTTGATTTACTGGGAGTTAAGTGCACTGACCACTAGGGAGTGGTGTGGAATGAAGGAAGACCCTGGCTGGCAGCCAGCAACTGGGGGAGGAAGGTTGCAATTGGCCCCAATCACTGGCCAGGCCTAGGGATCCTACCTGGGTATGAATTTCCTGCACCAGGCCTCTAGTATTATATAAAGTTAAATAGATCTTCTTATCCTAGAATACTTAATAGCCTTTTATATGATGATGCACTTTAGACATCTTTAAGAAGAAATAATCACATTGCTTTGGACAATTTTTGAGGACCATTCATTGGAGAATTCATGGAATTTAGTATTCCTTAGAACACATTTTGGGAATTGTGACTGTAAAGAAATAGATTTGAATTTTATTAAGGCATTGACAGTTGGTAGCCATAGTAACAAGGACTTAACGATTCTGTAATTAGGTGGGCTCTTGCTTTATTAAATCATTGTACTGAAAGGATTTGATTAATAGCTGAACATACTATTTCTAGGGTTCTGCTCCAGATTTTGCAATGCCCTATCTTGGTCAAATCATTCATACATATAGAATTTAACACTTTTCTTTTAAAAAAAAATGCTAAAAATAGAAGCAGATGCAACAAATAATAGTTTGCAATTCCCAAGCTTTTAGTTGTCCAAAGTCATTATGAGTTAACTAGAGGCCCAGTGCATGAATTCATGCACAGGTGATGGAGGAGAAGGAACTGTGGGGAGTTGGCTGGCAGCTCTGAGGAGGGAGCCAGCCATTGGTCCCCCTGGGAAAGGGCCCGCATTCACCACCACCCACCCCCTGTTCCCTGTCCCAGCCTGAGGACTGAAGGCTCCAGCAAGGTCAGGAGACAGTCACTGGGCAGGGTGCAGAAGGAACAGATGCTAGACATTGGATACCAGACACCAACACTGCTGTGCTTCCATGTGTTTTCCCTCTTCCCTCCTCCTCCTTCTCTCACACCAAGTCCGTGGTGGGTGAGTGGCCCCTGGAAAAGGGAGAGGATGGGAGTGAGACAAATCCTTGTGTCAAGGGCTGACTTTCAATAGAGTGCATTGAAGGAGCTGCTCTGCTACTTATGAAACCCCTATCCAGGTCCTCCATGAATGGTTTAGCACCAGGGGCCAAGAGGGGGTTGGCCAGCAAGTGGGGAGGGACTATGGGCAGTTGGTCAGTCATGAGAGATTGGCTGTGGGAGCACACTGACCACCAGGGGGCAGCTCCTGAATTGATTATCTGCCCCCTGGTGGTCAGTGAACGTCAAAACAAGTGATCTACTGATCATTCTGGTCATTTGATCAACTGTTGCATAGGCTTTTAAATATACTGAATGGAGAATATCGTAGAAAATATGGATAAATTTAGCGAGACCCAGGAGGAGATGAAAAAGGACCAACTAGAGATGGAAAAGGACCAACTAGAGATGGAAAAGGACCAACTAGAAATTAAACATACACTGACTGAAATAAAAAATATTATACAGAGACCTAACAACAGACTAGAGGAAGGCAAGAATCAAGTCAAACATTTGAAATATAAAGAAGCAGAAAACATTCAACTGGAAAAGCAAGAAGAAAAAAGAATCCAAAAATGTGAAGATAATGTAAGGAGCCTTTGGGACAGCTTCAAGCATACCAACATCAGATTGTGGGGGTGCCAGAAGAAGATAGAGAGGAAAATACTAAAAACCTATTTGAAGAAATAATGACTGAAAACTTCCCATATCTGGTAAAAGAAATAGACTTACAAGTCCAGGAAGCATACAGAACCCCATATAAAAGGAATCCAAAGAGGACCACACCAAGATACATCATAATTAAAATAGCAAGAGTAAATGACAAAGAGATAATATTAAAATCAGCAAGAGAAAAAGTTAATTACCTACAAGGGAGCACCCATACTAATGTCAGCTGATTTCTAAACAGAAACTATGCAGGACAGATGGGAGTGGCAAGAAATATTCACCATGATGAATAGCAAGAATCTACAACCAAGAATACTCTATCCAGCAAAGCTATCATTCAGAATTGAAGGGCAGATAAAGAGCTTCACAGATAAGAAAAAGCTAAAGGAGTTCATCAACTCCAAACCTTATTATATGAAATGCTGAATGGTACTCTTTTAGAAGAGGAAGAAGAAAAAGGTAAAAGATAAAAAATTGTGAACAACAAATACATAACTATCAATAAGTGAATCTAAAAATTAAGTGAATTAAAAATTTGATGAACAGAAAAAAATGGTGAATGTAATAGAATCAGGAGCACAGAAAGGTAGTGGACTGATGATTCTCAGGGGAAAGGGGTGAGGGGTGTGTAGGGAGAGACTAGACAAAAATCATACATCTATGGATGAGGTCAACAGGAGGGAGGTAAGGGTAGAGGGAGGGGTGGGAACTATGGAGGGAAAAAAAGAGAAACAAATGTAATAATCTGAATAATAAAGATTTAATTAAAAAAATCGTTGGGTGAGGATTAACAAATAAAAAAGTATTATATAGAATAAATAAATATACTGAATGGCCAGGTTATTATGTCTACCCCATCAGTACTTCATTGGGCCACCTTTTGCCTTCAATGCTGTGGTGATTCTTCTTGGCAATGACTCCTCGAGATATTGAAAGGTAATGCGAGGAATCTGACACCACGCCTGATGAATAGCACTGCCAGTTCTGTGAGATTTGATGGTGGTGGAACTAGCTGCCTGATGGCTCTTTCAACTTGGTCCCACAAATGCTCAATTGGATTGATATCTAGTGCTTGTCCACTTAAACAAGGTAAAGTCTCCCTCATGTTCTTGAAACTACTCGTGCACAATACAAGCACCATGCATTTTCTTGTTGGAAGAAGCCATCTCCATTGGGCTACCCATGAACACAATAGGATGGACTTGATCAGCAATGGTACTTAGGTATGTTGTGCTATTCAGACATTGTTCCACATGAGTTAAAGGGCCCGAATCATGCCAAGAAAACATGCCCCAAACCATCACACTGCCCCCACCAGCTTGAAAGGTTGTATTCATGCATGTGGAGTGCATGCTTTCATGCTGTTTCTGCTAAATTCTCACTCTGCCTTCTGCATGATGTAGCTGGAAATGTGATTCATCGGACCACATGACTTTTTTCCAATGTTCAACTGTCTAATCCTTGTGTTCCTGTGTGAATCGGAGACGTTTTATCTTGTAACTGCAGACAGCAAAGGCCTTCAGCTTCCATATCCCATACGAAGCAGTATATGGCTAATTTGCCTACAAATATCAGGTAGTCATAATAATCTGGCTACTCAGTGTATATAGATAATACAAAATGGTTAACAAAGCATACTCCTAACCAAAAGCCACACTGAATCATTTAGTGTTATCAAATCAAGAAAGATAGCAATCCAAATGCCTTTTGGCCTAGCAGACCCCACATTTTAGTGACACATTAATAAATTAAAATGTTTCTCTAGAAGAATAATCAAGATGTTCTTGTGTCTGGAAGCCATATAATAGAATAAAATTTTTTAAAAAATTGAGAATGTTCATTCTCAAAAATAAAAAGCTTAGAAAGAGGTGCTGCCTACAAGCCAAAGACAATCCTCAGAAGAAACAACTCTGATGACACCTTGGCCTCTTGTTTCCAAAATTATGAGAAAATAAATTTCTCTTGCATAAGTCTCCCTACCTACAGCCCTCCTGGAGTCAGAAGCTCATTGAATAAAATAACAGCATTATTCTCTGGATTAGTGGAAGAACTAAGACCAGCATGTGGGAAAACCATGGCTCAACTAGCAAGTGGGTGGTTTGACAAAGTGGTAAGTTTTGCAGTCACTGGAAGTGTCTACACTGAGACTAACTGGCCATCCACTGGGGCTGTTGCAGGGAAGATACCTGAACTAGGCAAGAGGAACCCTGGGAGGTGCTGAAGACTTTTCTATGGGTCTCTGGTTCTCTGGGAGTGGGAAGGAGTGTATGAAATACCCAGATGATTAACCAGGCATGGTTCTCTCCAGGTAGCACTTAGAGATGGCAAAGCCTATGCTGCTCACCTTTCCCAGGCTGTGAGATTCCCGGGACCAGGGTCACTTCAGAACCATTTATTTGTTTGTGACATTTGATGCACACTTGCATGCAGTGTGTGAGTGATTTATGCTCATCAGGTTCAGTGTTTCAGAGCAAAGACAGAAAAAGGGACATGTGTAAGTGCAGGGTGGCATGGCCTTGATATGGTAGCAGTGAAATCTACATGAAATAAAATTTGGGTGTGGTTTGCTTGAAAAATTGAGATGCTTCCTTATTTCTACCAGAGGCCTTCCAGAAGGTCTGGGTTTCTTGTTTAGCATTTTATTTTCAGGGGGGATGCTATGGTTCAGGGCAGGGTAGCAACCTGAGGGACCATCACGATTACAATTCCTCAGATCCATAAGGGACACACTAAGGGGGCGGAATCAGTGAGCAGACTCAGTGAGCATCAAAGCCCCACTGAAGCAAGACTTGCTTCATAAGGGTGTCTCCAAACACAGAAGTTCTCCCATTGTAGATACAGCTGATCCTCACAGCCAATTGACCTGGAGATCAATTCCTCCCAGTGATACAAACAACAATCAAGGCATAACTACAACAAGACTGTGCACACTGCCCACAAAGGGGTGCACCAAGAGTGTCCATCTCAGAGGAGACTGAGCCACTAGGCCCTATAGGATACCTAGCACACAAAGCCACTCTATCAACTCATGGAAGCAGCCAAAATGTGGAGACAAAGAAACAGGTCACGAATGAAAGAAATGGAGGAAAGCAAATGACTGGATGTAGAATTCAAAACCAGAGTTATAAGATTTTTCAAGAAGTTTCTAGAAAAGGGTGATAATTTTAGTGAGACCCTCAAGGATATAAAAGAGAACCAACTAGAAATTAAGCATACATTGACTGAAATAAAAAATAATATACAGAGATACAATAGCAGACTAGAGGATCCCACGAATCAAGCCAAAGATTTGAAGTACAAAGAAGCAAAAGACAAAAAACAAAACAAAAACAAACAAACAAAAAACACCCAGCCAGAAAAGCAAAAAGCAAAAAGAATACAAAAATATGAAGATAGTGTAAGGAAACTCTGGGACAACTTCAAGCATACCAACTTCAGAATTATGGGGGTGCCAGAAGAAGAGAGAGAGAAAGATACTTAAAACATATTTGAAGAAATAATGACTGAAAACTTACCCCACCAGGTGAAAGAAGTAGACTTACAAGTCCAGGAAGCACAGAGAACCCCAAACAAAATGAATCCAAAGAGGACCACACTAAGACACATCATAATTAAAATGCCAAGAGCAAAAGACAAAGAGAGAATATTAAAAACAGCAAGAGAAAAACAGTTAGTTACCTACAAGGGAACATCCATATGATTGTCAGTTGATTTCTCAACTGAAACTATGCATGCCAGATAGGAGTGGCAAGAAATATTCAAAGTGATGAATAGCAAAAATTTACAGCCAAGATTACTCTACCCAACAAAGCTATCATTTAGAATTGAAGGTCAGATAAAGAGCTTCACAGATAAGAAAAAGCTAAAGGAGATCATCACCGCCAAACCAGTATTATATGAAATGCTGAAAGGTATTCTTTAAGAAGAGGAAGAAGAAGAAAAAGGTAAAGATAAAAAATTATGAACAACAAATACATATCAATAAGTGAATTTAAAAATCAGTGAATTAAAAATCTGATGAACAGAATAAACTGGTGAATATAATAGAATCAGGGGCATAGAAAGGGAGTGGGCTGACAATTCTCAGGGGGAAGAGACTGGACAAAAATCATACACATATAGATGAGGATAGCTGGGGGGGGGATGAAGGGGAAAGAGGACATGGTATGGGTTGGGGTGGGAACTTGGTGGAGGGGGAAAAAGAGGAACAACTGTAATAATATGAACAATAAAGAGTAAAAAAAAAAAAGAGAGTATGACAGTCTGCCTAAGCCATGTGGCTGACAGCTCGCCTGGCGCTTGTTTTGACTTCTCCGACTGCACAAGCGGTGCATGCAGATGACTTTACATCTCACAGAAAAATATGCAACAGTGACGTGCTAAGCAAATGCAAATAAAAATATGCTTTCCCCGTTCCAAACAAATCTCTCATGCACTGCGATGATCCGTGGCCTGGTGAGAGACAGAGACAGAGACTACCAGGAACTGATCACTCATGTGTAAACCACTCTCTGGAGTCAATATGCATGGTCTGGCAGGTTAGTTTCAGATGCCTTGGATTGTTTGGTATTCTTTGGACATAGCATGCATTTTGATTTCACTCATTCATACATGCATGAGAGCATTGTTCATCCAATTCATTCAGCATATTGTGCACCGTCTGGGATCCAGGCACAGCCAGGCACGGACGAAGGCACCATGAAGGACACTGAGGTAAGCCATGTTAATCTCTTGGCTTGGCAGTTCATAGTTTCTCTGCTTTGCTCATGCATGTTCCTCAGCCCGAAATGTTCTTCACTCTCCTTTCTCCTTATGGATCTTTCCCATGTCTTGAGAGTCACCTTGAGCATTTCCTTTTTCTTAGTCAGCATTTCTTCCTGCCTTGAGAATTCATCACCCCTTTTCCAGTGCTCCAAGAGCAGGTGCTTCTCTTCTGAAGTGACACAGCAGGGTTTAATAAAAGTGCCTGCTGCCACTTTCTTCCCCGCCCCATCCCTCCAAAACTTATAGGACCAGATATTTCCTAGTTCTTGGGAAATTCTAAGAAGAAGAGAAAATTAGTGGCCTAAGCCTCATTAAAGAGAAGTTTATAAATAAGTTTGTAATTTTTATATTGAAAATATACTTTGGCTTGCCCAGCTGGTGTGACTCAGTGGTTGAGCACTGACCTCTAAACCAGGAGGTCATGGGTCAATTCATAGTCAGGGCACATGCTGGGGTTCAGGCTCAATCCCCAGTGTGGAGTGTGCAGGCGGCAGCTGGCTCATAATTCTATCTCATCACTGATGTTTCTCTCTCTCTCTCTCTGAAATCAATAAAAATATATTTAAAAATTTAAAAAAAGAAAATATATTTTGGCTCAAATATAGCTGCAGGGCTCCAATGTGCCTTTCTCAAAACTTCTCACTGAACTAGACCAATAGAAGGAATTATGCTCTGTTCTCCACCAGGGCGGTGTGGTATGGTGGAATATTTGGCTGATTCCTAATACTGGCTATGTTGTTTATTAAATATGTCACTCTGGGGAAGTTATTTAATATATTTGTGCCCAGGTTTCCCATATTTAAAAGGGGGGGGGTAATAACAGAACACATTTTATAGGGTTGGCATGAGGATTAAATGTGTTAATACATGCAATTACCTGGGCTTGTTTTATACTACTGACTTATGTCCTAAATGCTTTACAAAAAGCAGTGACTCAATTTTACAAAAAGCTACTGCTGAGATTAGATCCTTGAAATCCTTAGTGTTTTTGAAGAGCAAGTCATTTGGAGTCAGATCTTGGGACTTGAGTTTCAATATTTTACCTCTATTGAGTGTTTCACCTGGAAGAAGCTGCTCGGTCTCCCTGATCTCTTTCTGTAACTTAAAGAGGAGAGGCAGTACCCGCCCTGTGATGTTGCTGTGATGCTTCGATGAGTGTGAGGCTGAGCTAAGTAAATAACATATAAAAGTTCCCAACATCCTGTGTGACAGGCTTAGTAAGTGCTTGTTTCATTCTTTCATTTAAACACAAAAGCTTTCATAGCCACTGAGTTGGATACACCTAGAATGAGCCCTGAACATTTTGATAGTGTTGAAAATCTGTAACTTAAATAGTGGCTTTCAACGTGCCAGATGTGATCACACAAACACACACAGCAAGAGAGAGAGAGAGAGAGAGAAAGAGAGAGAGAGAGAGAGAGAGAGAGAGAGAGAGAGAGAGAGAGACCTAAATATCATGTCTTGTAATTTTCATTACCGTCCAATGGGGTACTCCCATTCGATCCCTTTCTAAGGTGAGAAAGCAGCCAGGCCTGCTTGTGGTTGGGAGCTGCATTGGGCCTGCTTCTCTGCCTTCCACTGTTCTAGTATCAGTTCATTTTTCCTTGAGGTCTGAGTCTTGTCCCCAAAGCCCAGCTTGGGGGCCAGCCTCTTGTCTCCCCACTAAGTTGCCCCACTTCCCTCCCTCTTCCAGTGATTACACACCAGGTCATTCTTGATCTCAGGCAGAGTCTATATGTCATGCTTTTGAGCTGAGTGGCTGATCTCTGACCCCATCCTTTGCTCTGCTCTCCTTCCAAATACCGCCTCCTCCCCAGGATGTGTCTTTGGTGCTAAGGATTGTTCAAACCATGCTCTGTGGCTACCATGCTGTTGGCAGTCTGTCTCTACTGTCAAATGGGTCCCCCTCCAGTGTCCCCTGCACTCAAGAACATGTTGTTCTCTAGCTCCCCTCAAGCCTAGCTTTGAGTCTCAGGCTGCTGGCTGAGTCTGCAGCATGTTGCAGCCCTAGGGGTAATGGGCTCAATGCTGGCATTGTGTCCTCCAGGTGCTAGGGTTCCATTTTGTGCACTCATGAACCAAAAGTGACCAGAGCCAGCTGAAGGTCCTTAATCCCATAAATAAAACTATAGCCATAAGATATTCATGGAAAGGAGAAATGCATTAGCCCAGTTAGTGTGGCTCAGTGGGTGAGTGGCTGATCTCTGACCTCATTTCGGGTCAGACATTAGCCACTCATTAGTTCAATTCCTGGTCAGGGCACAAGCTTGGGTTGAAGTTCGATTCCCACTAGGGAAGCTTCAGGGGGCAGCTGATCAATGATTCTCTCTCATCATTGATGTTTCTATCTCTCTCTCCTTCTCCCTTCCTCTTGCTCTAAAAAATTAAAAAAAAATTAAGAGGTGCATTATGTTGGGGAACAAAAGACTCTGGAAATAAAGACTCAGGTGATAACAGAGCCTTGTGTTGAGTCCTTCAGGTGGCTCTGTGATGGACTTGCTGTGTGGATGGGAAATGTGGGGGAGCAGTGGCTGAGATGCCCCGTCTTGGCTAATGAATATGGATCCTCAGGAGAAAGATTGAGGACACTGGCTCTCCTTGCAGAAGACTGTGCCACTTAAGAGAGTCACCCAGAGCAAGTGCCTGCTGCCTTTGGACAATGAAGTCCACACTGGTATTCATCTATTTATTTTCCCATTACCATTTATCCCCTCCGGGCCCTCTTTTACCTCCACATTTCCTCTCTTGAGTGTGGATTTGCCCGGTAATCAGCCTGGTGAGAGGTTGGGAGTAAGAAGTGAGCAAGAGGAAGCAACTGGACACATGGTGCAAGCATGCAGGGACAGTGGAGCCTGCCCAGGGCATCCAGCTAAGCTGTCTTTCCTGGGTCAGAGCAAAGAGCAGCTTCCTGACTGTTCATTTCATGGCCACTGGACCAACGAAGAGAGGCCAGTTAGGTTCAACTGGGATGGGCATCCAAGGACGAGTTCCTCCATTCTGCTGACCCTTGGAATGACTTCATCTGCCCTGGGGCCAAAGTGGTGGCCTGGGGCCATTTTCTCCCTCATGGGGCACAGCCAGCCTGTAGCAGTGGCTGGGTCTGTGTTTGAGGGAGGGAGGAGGAGATAAAATATAAATATTAGTTACAGGTCACTATCTGTTTTGTTTAGAAGTTGCATTTAAATTGGTAGAGTATCAAATAGCACCCCCACTGGCCACCACCCACTCCCCAGGGCCTTCCTTCTTCTCACTGTAGGTCACAATGAAATCATTCATAAGAGACGTTGCAGATAAATGCTGACATTGAATTTATTAGGGATTTTTCCAGGACTTCCAACTAGTTTAATATCTGAAAAGCTTCATAAATGTTAAGGACCCCTAGTACCCTAAAACGTATTCATTGTTCCAGAGATTAAAGTCAACGTGTTTAAAAACAAACAAGCAAAAATACTGAAAATGCCAGCTGCTCTGCAGCAGGACTTTGGGAAGCGAATACAATGGATCCTTCCCTCTCTGTCCCAGCACTCTGACTGCTACTGTGCAACATCAGGTGTATAATGACTGACAGACACGAGTCCGAATGGGGCCCCCCCCCCCTGCCTGTTTTGGGCGCGTGTGTGTGTGTGTGTGTGTGTGTGTGTGTGTGTGTGTGTGTGTTGTGGGGGGAGGGAGGGAAGCGGAGGGGGGGTTGGGCTGAGGGAGAAAGCAGCATTGTCCCTCAGATTAACAGAACGGCAGGGTTTCATGAATGACAGCCTAGCTTTTCAGCAAAAGGAAGACAGTTCAGGCAGCAAAAGAGAACATGACTAGAATGTGCGCGGCTAATTGGATGTGGCCATTATCCTCAGCGCGGTGTGTTCGAGGGGAGGAGCGAGGGGAGGAGGCGAGCAGACCCATATTGAGAGGGGGTGGGGGAGAGCGGGACTGGATACCTCAGGTTGGGACGCACGGGTCGGCAGGGGTCAAAGGGCCTTTCTGTCGACGTGAGCCCTGCCAGCCCCCCTCCCCGCCACCCCACTCCACCCCCGCTGCTAATTCCGTGGCTGCGCAGGGCTTCTTTGATGGCGGCTTTGAAGTTGTGGCTTTGAGATCACTCTTCCTCTGTGACCTTGACCAGCAGCGGCGAGGTTAGCAGGGAAGGGAAGGAGCAGAGGAAGGCTCTGGAGTTGGAAAAAGAAAGGGGTGTGGGGCGGGGGAAGGGGGAGGCTGGCCTCAGACATCGCTTCAGCATTTCAAGACTTTCCTGATCCCTCTGCAACGTTGAAATATGGTTGCAGTCTTTGCTCCGCGGAGGAAAGGAACCATTTCAATGAAAAATTAGCTGCCTTAGCAGGTCAAGCACATAGTTACATTAATGTCGTGTAGAACAATAAATCAACTTCGATCTCCAATGGAAAAAAATGCTAATTGAGCTCAGCGATTCACCGATTGTGCTTTCCTGGGATAGAAATCTGTTCTTTTATTTAATGCGAAGCGTGGTTTGACAGCCTGGCTAAGGGTGCTTGCAGGCTCCCGGCATTGCAACGGAATTCTGATCGTGGTTTTAATATTCCAGGCAGCTCTGCCCTCTGATTTCACGCTTCCATATAATGAGAGCTGACACTGGAGATTAGGCGCAGACAGCTGGAATGCCAGGCCTTTGTTGCAGCGTGGACAGGAGCCAAGGCGGTCAACCACAGTCAGGAGGGACCTGGGAAAGTCTTAAGGAGGAGAAGAGGCGCTGGGGGCGGGGTGAGTGGGGTCGGGGCAGAAAGAAGGCAAGGTATTTTTGGGGAAGGGACTAGAAAGAGAGGCGTTTGTAGAAAAGCCATTTTGTTTCTGAGGTTCACATTTGAAGTGATTTTGATTTACTTAGAGGAACTGGATCGTTACAGGGAAATCCCAAATTGTTTGCAGGGTTTTCTGTAAAGGCCGAGAATTCAAGGGTGAGGCTGAGGATAGACAGGCTCCGCTTCCGCTGCTCAGGGGTGTCTGGGGAACAGTGGGGATTCCAGGGTGGAGGGAGAGCGCTCACACAAGGAAATGTGTTCTCTCTAGCCCTTAAAAAGTCACTTAGTTCCAGGTGAGTAGACGGGGAAATAAAACTAGATTTACTAGCCGGGCAGCCTGCCCCCTCCACTGGCTGCAAGGCAACAGAGGAAGTCTCACAGTCCAACTGCCTTGATCTTAGCAAATTGTTTCCTGACACCAGGAACCCAGCAAAGTCCATGGTTGCCTCTAAACTGCGGAGCAGCTTGTGCTCAGAGGATGCTCAGGTTGCAAAGGAGGGAGCTTCCTGGAACAGTGGCGCAACTTTACCCAAAAGAGAAGGACTGTGGTCCAGGCTCAGAGGGCACATTCATACTCTCAGAAGACTGCTTGTGCTCCCAGGAAACACCAATTGAGTAGAAATACAAATGTCCTTCTTGTTAACTATATCATTAATAACTATTGCACTTGCATTTTTATGGGATATCAGGACTCTGGAGCCTTTATACATATTCATAGGGGAAGTCTGAAGACCAGAAGGAAGTGAACCCATTCTGGATGCAGGCAGAGTGACTGAGGCCCAGTGCCCACCAGGAGCTGAACCTCAGAGGGAAAGGGGAGGGTGGATGGGTGAGATCAACCAATGAACCTGTGTGCATATATGCAAAACCTGTGGACACAGACAATGGGGTGTGAGGGCCTGAGGGGATGGGGAAGGACTGGAGTGGGCTGGAAGAGGTTTATGGGGGGGAAAAGGAGGATCTATGTAATGCTTTCAATAAAGATAAAACAAACAAACAAATAAACAAACAAACAACAAAATGTTACACAGACCACAAAGCTGCTATGCTGCCCTTGTCCCGGAACCAGTGGCTTTAGTCTGGTCCTCAGAGGAGCTGAACCATCATGGCCTTGGGTAGATCACTGCCGAAGGCACAGGTCTATCCATTCAACAACCAGTCACTGAACAATGAACTAGCAATCTTTCCAACTAAAAGAAGTATAAATTAGGACCCTCGTGTAATATATTATAAACACTAGATACCCGAGGCCCATTGCATGAAGAAATTAGTGCAATAGGCCTTCCTTCACTTGATTTCCAGCACCAGTTTTCCTCCAGCTCCTGGGACCCAGGCTTTTGCTCCGGCCAGAGTCCACCATCTTCATCTTCTCTGCACACTCCGGCTGGAGTCTGGCATCTTTGTCTTTGTTGCAGACTCCAGAGTCTGCATCTTTGTCTTTGTTGCAGACTCCAGAGTCTGCATCTTGTCTTCACTGCAGCACTCCACTCCTGTAGATCCCTTTACACTCTCCTCCCTCTCACCCCCCATAGCAGGCTCCTGCCCTGCCAGGCCACTCCAAGCCTGGAGCAGCTGGGCAGCAGCCATTTTTGGCCTTCTAATTTGCATACTTACTCTGATTGGCTGTGGGTATAGAGGAGGTATGGTCAATTTACATGTTTGTCTATTATTAGGTAAGATAAACATATATATGCATATATCACAATATTTTAATGAAAATGCAAAGGTTGTATCACAGTGGTTAAAAGCATAGCTTACAACATAGTATAATCAAAATAATGAAGAACGAGTCAGAAATTTGCACATGAATCTCACTCAGTTCCTCTCTTACTGGCTAGTGACTTTTAACAAGGTAAAGTGAAACAATTTATAGCTCGGTATCTGACCCATAACAAGTGCTCAATAAATGCTATTATTGTTATTGTTATTATTTTCATGTAGTTGTTGGGAGGATTCAGTGAGAATACACATATGCATACACACACACAATGCCTGGTCACAGCAAACACTATAAGTAGAGTTATTGTTGTTCAGCACATTAGAACATGTAATCCTAAAGGAGTGCTATATGCCTTCAATGTAGTCTCCTTAATAGGTTTATGCTTATTCCACGATCATATAAAATTGCGCAAAGCTTTTTGGAACTCTCCTTTAGGAATATGTGTGGACATGGCTGGGACTCATTCTTAAATATTTCAAATGCATGCATGTTCATCCTCGAGGGTGAAATTAGTGTGGGAAGCTACACAAGTTACTCTGAAGCTGTGTCTAATGCATGGGTTAGGCTATTAAGTTGAAGGAATACTGTTTGGGAAATAAATGAGTCTTTAAATGAATTAGATGTTTTTTTTTTTATATGAATGGAATTTGAACACAATTCCAGGAGGCTTGCTGAGCAAGCTGGGCCATTTTAGGACATACATGAGCCTCCAGGGAGCTCACTTAGCAGGGACCACAAGGCAATGAGAAACTTTAGTTCAGGGTCACACTTTGTAATAGCTTCACTGACAGAGCAAGGTGGGTCTGGGAGACAGGCACACCTGAGAGCTGTTAGGAGTATGCAGAAACGAGGCTCCTGCTGATTGTGCTCACTCCCTCTGGCTTGTGTGCAACTTTAGTCAGGGCCAGTTCTTCATTTACAATTGTTTGAGCAGGTGCTGGGCTTCTGGTAGGTACTGCTGGTTCAAGCTTACTAGTTCATGATCCCTGCCCTCAGGGCCCTCAGGGCAGGCAGCCAGGAGCCTCAGTTGCTGGTCCCACAAGTGAGTGCTGTGGGAGGGAGTCTCTGTGAGCAGGTCCCAGGGGAGCCTAGTCACACACCCTACCTTGCCTTTGAGCTTTGTCCTAGAGGTGCTGGGAGCCTAAGTTCTGTAGAGTCTGCAAGTAACATGAACTGCCCCTCCCCTTCCCCCCTTTAGTACCCTCTCTCTGGGCCTGGCCTCAGTGTCTGGAGAGCTGTCCAAATCCAATCTCTCCCTGAGCCCACCTCCCTGTCTCAGGGGCTGCTGGCAGCCAGAGGCATCTCCTGAGTCCCATTTAGGAAGACCTGGGAAGTGTGGTTTACCATCACTTTAATTATCAGAAGGTTTGGGCTTAGCTTATAGAGGTGCTTGTTTCCTTTAACTCCAATGTCTGAGTCTGTCCCAGGCCCTGAGACACGGCAGCTTGGGGGGACAAGTGGCACTGACCAAAGGGAGAGCAGGCCAGCTGGAGAGCAGGCTCTGACATCTAAGGCCCTGGGACTCCTTCTAAGAGTCAGGCAGCTGTGGTCATATCAGTAATCATGACTTACACAAGCCTAGGAGGATGGGTGGCTTTATGCCTCCTTGCCTTGCCTCTTCGGCATGGAGGCAGGACCGTTGGCTTCACCCACACGCTGCCTTCCAGCAGCAGATTCATTGCTCCTGAGCAGAGCGATCCTGGTCCTGCCTGGGCACCCTGTGAGGCGGAGGGATTGTCTTCCTGGTTCTGCACTGGCCGAATAGCATCCTGACCCTCCTGGCTGCTCATAGCAACAGCATCTTCCGGGAGGCCTGTTCTCGGCCTCAGTGTACACTGCACATCACACAGCTTGGGGTTTGGTAGAAGCACAGTATTAGTGCTCAACTTGCTAATTTAATTGGAATGAATGAAAGAGTGCTTTTACCCTCCTCCTCATCTCCTTGAGTATGTTTCCTGCAGGAAAGATGGGGGTGGCTGCAGGGAGGTAGGGTCAGCTGGTGCCCAGAGGGGTGCCTTGTGCAGCTCAGGTCAGTGCATGAGTCCCTACAGGAAAGGCTAGGACCATTCTGGGAAATGACAATGGCGAAAACTGGCACATTGTGTCTGTGATTCAAATGGAGTTTAATTATTGTGAAATGAGAAAAGTCTGCATAATAATGTAGTCTTTTCATGACTGAGTTTTAGGGTAGAGTCCTCAGGGGCTCCTTCATCGCCTCTGTCCTGGCAGGGACAATGAAATCTGTGTGAGATCAGGATTTGGTTTATCCCGGGACATATCCCTAAGATCTAGAACAGTAGGTGCTCAACACAATTTAACATTTCTATTAACTATGTAATAAGTTGCATAATTTTCCTTATGTTTCCAGAGCCACAAAACTTTCTACAATGTCCTAGCTTGTTTGGCTCAGTGGAAAGAGCATCAGCCTGTGGACTGAAAGGTCCCAGGTTCAATTCCATTCAAGGGCACATTCCCAGGTTGCCGGCTCCATCCCCAGCATGCAGGAGGCAGCCAATCAATGATTCTCTCTCATCATTGATGTTTCCATTTCTCTCTCCCTCATTTTTCCTCTCTGAAATCAATAAAACAAACAAAACCCAAAAAACTTTCGCTAATGAACCTCACCCAGCATTATTGACTACCCTCAACATGCAGTCAACATATGGGCAGATTCTCTTTTTGCATGTTTTGGCGAGCAATGCTCTGTCCTTCCTGGCCTGCCTCAAGACCATGCCCACCCCTAGATGTGTGCTTCCACACCCCTGAGGGCTAGCTCTTGTTCCACAGCATCTCTGAGGATAGACACTGCATCTTTCCATCCAAATCTCCAGTTCCAAACTGCATACACAAGGAATTTAAAGAATTTTACCAACTGCCTTGTGCCTGCAGACCTCCCAAATCTCTCAATAATGGATATAAGTTTACAAAAGAAGGAAAAGTGAAAAGTTCAATGTGCAATGAATCAAATTGACCTGTTCTACACTGGTCTCCTTCCCCACCACCTGCAACCTCCCACCTCGCCAGCATCCTCTCTCATTAGAAACGTCTCAGGAAGCACCAGGAAAGCATTTTTAGGGTACCACTTAGATTTGTGGAGCTGTGATAATAACAAGCAAGATCTCTCTTTCTCTCTCTCCCTCTCCTTAAACAACTGTGTATCAGGACCTTTCAAGAGAAAGGTTAGCAAGAAAGTAAGTGTTAGGTCCCTGAAGGAGGAATGCATGAGGCCAGAGTGGTGAGGGATCACAAATTTATTGGATCACCCACACACCAGGTGGCTGAGCTTGGGTGGCTCCAGCCCCCATTGACCGGAGTCAGGAGCTTTTTAAGGACTTTTGGCGGACTTATTCTGGGCAGAGACTTCTTTATGCATAGTGGGAGGGGAGATAATGGAATGTGGTCACCACAAGGGAAATGTGGTCTCAACAAAGGGAATGTCCATAATGAAATGACCTGAAAAGCCAGTTCTTGGGGAAGGGGTATCAATTCAATTGTTCCATCAAACCTACCAGTAAGTAGGTTCAGAAATGTACCTCAGCAACATTGCTCAATTTAAAAAACTTAAAAAATTTATATCATGATGCTAAATTAGATTGAGTTTTTAGCTTCTTCATTTTAAGGTGTTTTTTTTTAACTTGATTTTTTGGTTTTGACATAATTTAAGGTTTTCCCACACAGCAGTAACTCCTACTGACTTCATTCTCTTTTAGAAACAGGTAAATATTAGCATATGTGTATTCTATTGTTTTTCTCTCTTCAAATGCTTACTCTCCTCTGAATCACATATTGCTCTACAACTGATCTTACAGATCTCTCTTCAATATACATACAGGAAGGACCCCATTTTAAAGCCACTATAGAGTATTCAAGAAATGGATGCATCATATATTTTTTTTATTTCAAGAAAAACAATTTTAAATATAATAATGTTACATGCAATAAACATTAATATTTCAAGAAAAAAGATTTTAAATATAATAATATTACCAAAACTGTACTAACATAGTATAATACCATAAAAGTTGTAGGAAATATTAAAAATTGGCAAATAACAGAATTACTTCTATTATATTCTAAAATATTTTTTTCTTCTGGACCTATTTTTGTTCATGTTGTTCATTACATTCCACAAATGAGTGAGATCATTTGACATTTATCTTTCTCCTACTGACTTGTTTCACTTAGCATGATGTTCTCTAGATCCATCCATGCTGTTGCAAATGGAAAGAATTCTTCCTTTTTTATAATAACATAATATTTCATTGTGTAGATGTACCACAGCTTTTTTTTTATCCACACATCTGCTGATGGGCACATGTTTCCAAATCTTAGCTATTGTAAATTGTGCCACTATGAACATATGGGTGTATATATACTTTCTGATTGGTGTTTCTGATTTCTTGGGCTATATTCCTAGAAGAGGCATTATTGGGTCAAATGGGAGATCCATTTTTAAGTTTTTAAGGAAACTCCATACTGTTTTTCATAGTGGCTGCACCAGTCTGCATTCCCACCAGCAGTGCACAAGGGTTCCTTTGTCTCCACATCCTCACTAGCACTTGTCATTTGTTGAGTTGTTGATGATAGCCATTCTGACAAGTGTGAGATGGTACCTAGTTGTTTTGATTTACATCTTTTGGTTGATTAGTAACTTTGAGCATGTTTTCATATGCCTCTGGGCCTTGGTTATGTCCTCTTTTGAAAAGTATCTATGTCTTTTGTTCATTTTTTGATTGGATTGTTTAGATTCCTTTGGTAAAGTTGTATAAGTTCCCTGTAAATGCTGGAGATTAAACCCTTATCAGAAGTTTAATGGCAAACATGTTCTCTCATGCAGTAGGCTTTCTTGGGTTTTTATTGTTGTTATTGTTTTTTGGGTTTATTTTTGATGTTTTTTTTTTTATTGGGCAGAAGCTTTTTACTTTGATATAGTCCCATTTGTTTATTTTCTCTTTAGTTTCCATTGCCTTAGGAGCTGTGTTGATAAAGATATTGCTACAACATATGTCTGGTATTTTGCTGCCTGTGGTTTGCTCTAAAGTTTTAAAGGTTTCCTATCTTATGCTTAAGTTCTTTTTCCATTTTGAGGTTATTTTTGTGAACGGTATAAGTTGATGATCTAGTTTTATTTTATTTTTTGCACTTACCTGTCCAATTTTCCCAACACCATTTATTCTGTTTTGACTACACTGTATGCTTTTGCCTCCTTTGTCAAATATTAATGGAACACAATGGCTTGGGTCAACTTCTGGTTTCTCTATTCTGTTCCATTGGTCTAGATGTCTGTTCTTGTGCCAGTACCAGCAGTTTTGAGAACAGTGACTTTGTAATACAGCTTGATATCTGGTATTGAGATCCCTCCAACTTTTTTCTTCTTTCTCAGGATGGCTGCAGCTATTTAGGGGCTTTTTATTATTATTATTATTCCAGATGGATTTTTGGAAAGTTTGTTCTAGATCTGTGAAAAATGCCGTTGGTATCTTAATGGAGACTGCATTGAATCTATAGATTGCTTTGGGTAGTATGATCCTACCAATGTTGATCCTATCAATTCATGAACATGGTATATTCTTCCATTTGTTTGTGTCTTCTCCATTTCTTTTAACAACGTCCTGTAGTTTTCCGAGTACAAGACTTTTACCTCCTTAGTTATGTTTATTCCTAGGTATCTTAACATTCTTGGTGCAATGATAAATGGGATTGTTTGTTTAGTTTTTATTTCTGTGAGTTTATTATTGGTATATAAAAAAAGCCAGAGATTTCTGGGTATTAACTTTGTATCCTTCTACATTGCTGCATTCATTTATCAAGTCCAGTAGTTTTTTGATGGAGTCTTTGGGGTTTTCTATGTACAATATCATGTTATCTGCAAATAATAACACCTTTACTTATTCTTTTCAAATTTGGATGTCTTTTATTTCTTCTTCTCATCTGATAGCTATGGCTAGCACTTCCAGTACTATGTCAAACAGGAGTGGTGAAAGTGGGCATACCTGTCCTGTTCTTAGGGGAAATGGCTTTAGTTTTTGCCCATTGAGTATGATGTTGGCTATAGTTTTGTCATATGTGGCCTTTATCATGTTGAGATATGCTCCCTCTATTCCCACTTCGTTGGGAGTTTTTATAAAAAATGGGTGGTGCTGGATTTTGTTGAATGCTTTCTCTGCTTCTACTGATGTAATCATGTTATTTTTGTCTTTCAATTTGATGTATTTGCTAATATTGTACCAGCCTTGCATACCTGGAATAAATCCCACTTGATCATGGTGTATGATCTTTTTAATATATTGCTGGATGTGATTGCTAATATTTTGTTGAGGATTTTAGCATCTATGTCCTTTAGGGATATTGGCCTGTGATTTTCTTTGTAGTATCTTTATCTGGTTTTGGAATTAGGTAATGCTGGCCTAATACAAAGAGTTTGGAAGTGTTCCTTTCTCTTGGATTTTCTGAAATAGTTTAAGGAATCCAGGTGTTAGTTTGAATATTTGGTAAAACTCCCCTGTGAAGCCTTCTGGCACAGAGCTTTTGTTTGGTGGGAGTTTTTTGATTACTGTTTCTTTTTTATCAGTTGTTACTGGCCTATTCAAGTTTTTTTTTATTTTTCCTGATTCAGTTTTCGGAGATTATATTTTCCTAGCAATTTGCCTATTTCACCCACATTGTCCAGCCTGTTAGCATACAATTGTTCATAGTATTTTCTTACAATCCTTTGTATTCTGTCGTATTGGTGGTTACTTCTCCACTTTCATTTCTGATTTTATTTATTTGAGTCCTCTCTGTTTGTTTCTTGATGAGTCTAGCTAAAGAGTCATCAACTTTGTTTATCCTTTCAAAGATCCAGCTCTTGGTTTCATTGATTTTTTTTTATATTGTTTTTCAAGTCTCTTTGTTATTTATTTCTACTCCAATCTTTATTATTTCCTTCCTTCTACTTACTCTGGGGTTTTCTTGTTGTTCTCTTTCTAGTTCTTTAACTCCACAGGGAATTTTGTACATTGGCCCTTTAAGAAGGTGCCTGAATTTTCAGCTGTTACTCTCTGGCAGACAGCTCCTCTGCTGCTTTTCACAGCCAGATGTTATGTGAGTACCCTACTCTGTTCTAGTGTTCTCTGCTGGGGAGCCCAGCTTAGGGATTAGATCTCAGAGTTCTCAGTCACAACCCCCATAGTTGAGATATCTCTCAAAGACTTCAGTTGCTATCTGTGGGCACCAGGCCAGTCCTTTGGCACCTCTGCCCCTTCTAACAGTCTTTTAAGTGGTCTCCTCTTTTGGTCCTTTGGTATCAGGGTTCTGTCCTGCAAGTTTTCTGTTGATTATTCAGAAAGTTTTTTTGTATTTCAGTGGTAATACCAGTTTGTTCCTGGGAGTATGTCCATGTAGCATACACTTGCTCTGCTGCCATTTTTAATCTTTCATCATATTTTGTTTTACTAAATTTCTTACCAAGGGATATTAATTTGTCCCCAAAGTTTACAATTATGAACAATGTAATAAATCATTTCCATATGTGCAAGTGTGTCACCAGGAAGTCTCAGGATGTAGTTCTAGGCCTCATGGTGTGGGTGCTTTGCATTCTAATAGGTCATTGCAATGTCTCTCTAGGCAATTAAACAGCATACAGTCACATGCAATTTGGGCAACACATGAGAGAGACTCTTCCCTTGCATCCTCACCATCTTTTTCATCTTTGACAATTTATTGGCAAACATATTAGTTTATTGCTTATACTTGCATTTCTTATATATTTAAGCACTCTATATATTTCTGTGGATTGTTAGCTCATGACTATTATTTTTCTGCATTATTGGTTATATGACCTTTAACAAGGAATTCTGTGTATATTAAATACATTAGCCCTTTGGAATATGGAAATATTACTCCAATTTTTGTTAATCTTTAAATTATATTTATATTTCTTTCACTATGCCAAAAAAGTATAATTAAATTGATCACTACTCCTTTATGAAGTTGTTTTAAATTCTTAAGGATTTAGCTTCCCTTGTTGCAATTTTAAATGGGATATTTTCTTTCATATATTTTCTTTAAAATTTTTAATTATAAAACTAGAGGCCTGGTGCACAAAATTTGTGCACAGGGAGGAGGAGAGGTGGTGGTGTCCCTCAGCTCAGCCTGCATTCTTTCCAATCTGGGATCCCTCAAGGAATGTCTGACTGCCTGGTTAGGCCTGATCCCACTGGAATGGGGCCTAAATGAGCATTCAGACATCCCTCTCACAATCCAGGACTGCTGACTCCCAACTGTGTGCCTGCCTGCATTCCTGATTGCTCTTAACTGCTTTTGCCTGCCAGCCTGATCAACCCCTAACCACTCCCTTGCCAGCCTGATTGATGCCTAACTGCTCCCCTGCCAGCTTGATTGCCCCTAACTGCCCTCCCTGAAGGCCTGGTCTCCCAAACTGCCCTTCCCTGCAGCCCAGTCACCCCCAACTTCCCTCCTCTGCTGGCCTGGTCACCCCTAACTGCCCTCCCCTGCAGGCTTGATTGCCCCCAACTGCCCTCCCTTACAGGCCTGGTCCCTCCCAATTGCCCTCCCCTGCTGGCCTGATTGCTCACAACTGCCCTCCTTTGTAAGCCTGATTCCTCCTAACTGCCCTCCCCTGCTGGCCATCTTATGGTGGCTATCTTGTGTCCACATAGGGGCAGGATATTTGACCACATTGGGGCAGCCATCTTGTGTGTTGGAGTGATGGTCAATCTGCATATTACTCATTTATTAGATAGGATAGAGGCCTGATGCATGGGTGGGAGCCAGCTGGATTGCCTTGAAGGGTGTCCTGCATCAGGATGAGTGTTCCCTTGGGGCGTGGGGCAACCTGGGTGAGGGGTGGTGGTTTGTAGTCCAGCCAAGTCCCTCGGCAACCCAAGCGGAGGCTCTGGTATCTGGGATTTATTTATCTTATACAATTGAAACTTTATAGCCTTGAGAAGAGCCAAGGCTCCTGCTTGCTCCATGGTAGTAGCTATTTTTGTTGGGATTTATTTATCTTATATAATAGAAACTTTGTAGCCTTGAGTGGAGGCCTGGGCCTGCCAGGGTGTGTGGAAAGCTTGGCTTCCTCCATCACTGGGAAATCCAAGCCTTTCCCCTGCTTGCTCCGTGGCCGAAGCCATCTTGGTTGGGGTTAATTTGCATATCACTCTTTTATTAGATAGGATATATTATGAGATAATATTTAACAAGGCATTAACAATAATAAAACAATTACTCATGTGTAAACCATTCAGCTTAATATCAACCTATGAAAGAGGTCAGGGTTTGATTCTCGGTCAGAGCACATGCTTGGATTGCAGGCTCAATCCCCATTGTGGGGCATGCAGGAGGCAGCTGATCAATGATTCACTCTCATCATTGATGTTTCTATCTTTCTCTCTCTCTTCCTTTTTCTCTAAAATCAATAAAAAATCTTTTAAAATATTACTAATAAAGATGAAATCCATCTCTCTCTCTCTCTCTCTCTCTCTCTCTCTCTCTCTC
>JAAGEH010000417.1:4219055-4287227 GCA_011751065.1 Lasiurus cinereus | reverse complement strand
ATCTCTCTCTCTCTCTCCCTCTCTCTCTCTCTCTCTCTCTCTCTCTCTCTCTCTCTCTCTCTCTCTCTCTCCTAATTCCCTCTCAGAAGGAACTATTATCTGCATTTGGTGTGTGCATCATTCATACCCATTCTTTAAAGTAATTTTTCTACATAGAGAGTAAAATTTGTAAACAACACATGGAATTTTTTTGTATGTTTTTAAACTTTACATAAATGCATTCATCATTAGCTGGCTTTTTTTTTGTCATTCAACATATTTATGAGAATGTATCCATACTGATATATGTAATTCTAGTTCATTCATTACTATGGAGGACTATTTCACAATTTATTTCCTATCTTCCTGGAAATGTACATTTAGGGTGTCCCTCTTTTCCTATTCACAACAGTGATTCTAGGGAATTCTAGTTTAGAGCTCTTGTACACAAGAGAGACAATTTCTCTGAGCATGAAATGGAAGGGTTGTGAATAATTCATTACCAAATTTCCTAGACAGTGTCCAATTGTTTTAAGGTGATCTACTCCCATCAGCTATGTTTAAGAGTTTCCTGTGTCTCACATCTGGATTTTCACTTGGTTTAGTAAAACTTTCACATTTTTTCCCAATATGAAGGGGTATGAGAGAGTACCAAATTTAATTTGAATTTCCTAATAATTAGTGAGTTTGAGTAATTTTTCATATGCTCATTAACCATCTAGATTACATTTTTAAAATGAATTGTTTATATCTTTTGTACACTTTTCACTTTCTTTTAAAAAAAACTATTATAATTTCTAAGTACCTTGCTAGGAAGGTTATTGTGTTGATTTTATATGTGAATTATATACTACATTAATGGTGTTATATGACATAGCACTTAAATCCTGGCATAAATAAATCAGTTTTTTAAATTTTAATGTGCAACAAACCAAGAAATCTTTTTAAAACCAGATCATCTTTGGGGAAGTTTGAAGTGGAAACAGAGTGTGTTTCTCAAGAGCTCCTAGGCAGCAACATCTGGAGGCCTCAGCCACTTGAGTGGAAAAGGTTTAAATACAATTAAAATTGTTTTCTTTTTTTAAAATTTGTTTGAATTTATTTATGGAAATATCTAAGTCTAATTCTTTATATTTGTATGTACTTTAAACTTTTCATTATTTCTGTGGTTAGTTTTGGCAATGCATAGTTTCCTAGTACAGTGTCCATGTCAACTCAGTTCTCTTAAATATTTGCAAAGAACTGACCAACGTTGTTTTTGGAGAAATATCCATGCTGTATTTTATAGTGGCTATACCATTTTACATCCCTCTATCATGTGTAATGATTCCAATTTGCTCACATCTTTGCCAATACTTGTTATTTTCTCTTTTGTTTTCTAACTTTTCTTAAAACTAAAATATATTTATTTTCAATTACAGTATGCATTCAATATTATTTTGTATTGGATTCAGGTGTACAGTGTAGTAATTAGATAATAATATAGACAAAGTGTTCTTGATATTTTCACTACCCACCTGGCATCTTACATAGGTATTACAATATTATTGACTACTAGAGGTCCAGTGAACAAAATTTGTACACAGGTAGGATTGCTAGGCCTGGCCGGTGATCAGGGTTGATCAGGGTCTTCCTTCCCCAGGCTGCCAGCTGTAGCTGGGGCCTTCCTTCATTCTGCACTGCTCTCTGGTGGTCAGCGCATGTCATAGAAAGTGGTTGAACTCCCAGTCAGTCGAACTCTGGAGGGGACAATTTGCATATTAGCCTTTTATTATATAGGAAATTTCCTATATTATACTTTATATCCCTATAGCTATTTTGTAACTGACAATTGGTATGTCTCAAACGTTCATCTTTTAATTTTTTAATTTTTAAAAAATTTTAAAGATGTTATTATTTTAAATATATTTTATTGATTTTTTTTTTTTTACAGAGAGGAAGGAAAAAGGAGAGAGAGTTAGAAACATTGATAAGAGAGAAACATTGATCAGCTGCCTTCTGCACATCCCTGCTGGGAATGTGCCCACAACCAAGGTACATGCCCTTGACCAGAATCAAACCTGAGATCTCTCAGTCTGCAGGTCAATGCTCTATCCACTGAGACAAAACCTTCATCTTTTAAAATGATTTCTGAATGATATTTCACTTAGTGTAACAGCCATGACATCACATATGGTAAGATTTCATTCTTTATTATGGCCAAGTAATATTCCTTTGAATAATTGTCCCACAATTTTAATATCCACTCATTTATTGATGGGCACTTGGGTTGCTTCCGTATCTTGGTTATTGTAAATAACATTGCCATGAACACAAGAATGCATATACTCTTTTGATTAGTATTTTGGCTTTCTTTGAATGTATATAAAGAAGTAGAATTGCTGAGTCATAAGGCAATCGTATATTTAATATATAAAAAGCCAGGGGCCATCTCTATAAAAACAACCAGATGGACAACAAACAGCAGGCTGTGTGGGGCAACCATGCTTGTAGTAGTGGGGAAGTTGGGGGTGACCAGGCTGGCAGAGGTGGCAGTAAGGGATGACCAGGCCAATGGAAGAGGGCAGTTAGGGGCAACCAGGTCACCAGAGAGGGCAGTTGAGGGTGACCAGGCCAGCAGGCAGAGGAAGTTAGGGGTGATCAGGCAGGCAGGCAGGTGAGCAGTTAGAAGCCAGCTGTCCCTGTTTGTGAGAGGGATCAGGCCTAAGCCATCAATTGGACATCCCCTAAGGGATCCTGATTTGAAGAGGGTATAGGCTGGGCTGATTTTCTGCACCAGGCCTATAGTGTATGTTTATATGCGTATGTAAAAAAAAATATATATATATATATTCCTCATCTGAAGATACATTTTTATTGATTTTTAGAGAGAGAAGAAGGGGGAGATAGAGAGAATCATTAATCAGTTGCTTCCCATATGCACTCTGACTGGCAATTGAATTCATAACCTAGGTATATGCCCTGACCAGAATCAAACCTGCAACCTTTTGGTGTATGGGCTGATGCTCCCAACACCTAAGCCACTTGGCCAAGGCAAGGCGGTTTCATTTTTAAATTGTTGAGGAAATTACATACTGTTGTCCACAGTGGCTACACCAGTCTGAATTACTACCATCAGTGAACTAGCATTCCCTTTTCTCCACATCCTCACTAGTAGCTGTTGTTTGTGATTTTTCTTTAGTAGCCATTCTGACAGGTGTGAGTTTATATCTCATTGTGGTTTTAAATGAGATGATTATTAATATTGAGCATATTTTCATATGTCTATTGGCCATTTGTATGTCCTCTTTGGAGAATTATCTATTCAGGTCCTCTGCCCACTTTTTAAAATTTTTTGGTTTTGTGATTTTGGTGTTCTTTTTTTGTGTGTGTGTTGAATTCTTTACAAATTTTGTTTATTAACCACTTACTAGATGTATCATTGACCATCTCTAATTCAATGGGTTGTCTTTTTGTTTTGTTGATGATTTCATTTGCTGTGCAAAAACTTTTAAGTTTGATATAGTCCCATTAATTTATTTATTCTTTTGTTTCCCTTGTGCTAGAAGCTATATCAGAAAAAAATATATTGCTAAAGTCTGAGATTTTACTGCCTATGTTTTCTTTTAGGAGTTTTATGCTTTTAAGTCTTACATTTATGTCTTTAACCATTTTAAGTTTCTTTCTTTCTTTCTTTCTTTCTTTCTTTCTTTCTTTCTTTCTTTCTTTCTTTCTTTCACTCTTTTCCACCCTCTCTCTCCCTTCCTCCCTCCCTTCTCCTCCTTCCTGTGTTTCTTTCTTTCTTCCTCCCTCCCTCCCTCCCTCCCTTCCTTCCTTCCTTCCTTCCTTCCTTCCTTCCTTCCTTCCTTCCTTCCTTCCTTCCTTCCTTCCTTTCTTTTTTCCATGTGTAAGTCCAATATTCCAAACAACATTGATTGAATAGACTATCTTTCCCCGGTTGTATGTTCTTATCCTTTTTGTGAAATATTAATTGGCCATAAAGCAAAATAAATCTTTTAGGACTTTCTATTCCATTGATCTCTATGTTTGTTTTATTCCAGTATCATGCCATGATGAATACTATAGACTTATACAATAGTTTGATAACAGGTAGTGTGATTCCTCCAAGTTTGTTGTTCTTTCTTAATATGGTTGTGGCTATTTGAAATCTTATTTGTTCTGATTTTATGGAAATACACCATTGACCTATTGATAGGAACTGCATTGATTCTACAAATTGCTTCGGGTAGTATGGACATTTTAACAGTGCCAATTCTTCATCTTGATGAACACAGCATATGCTTCATTTTATTTTTACCTCCTTGGTTATATTTATTCCTAGGTAGTTTATTTTTGGATGCAATAATACATGGAATTGTTTTCTTAGTTTCTCTTTCTGATAGTTCATTATCCTATATAATAAAAGCATAGTATGAAAATTGCCTCCACTGGGTTTCTTCCAAGAGTTCAACCAGGTGGCAGGGCTGGCTGGGGGAAAGGAGGGAGGCCCTGGCTGGCAGCAGGCAGCCAGAGAAAGAAAGGGAGTACCCAACTGGCCAGCAACTGCCTTCAGCTACTAAGGACCCTACCACTGTTACCTCTCCTCTTTCATTTCATGCACTGGGCCTCTGGTCTACACTAATAAAAGAGAAAGATGCAAATTGACCATACCTTCATGACACCCACCAGCCAATCACTAGTGAGTATGCAAATTAACCCAACAAAGGTGGTGGTTAATTTGCATACACAGGCACCGAGTGGCAGGGGTGAAACCTTGCATTGTCACCAGGGCAATGATGCAGGTGTTCCACACTGCCTCAGTCACTGAGGGCCTCTGGGCAGTGTGGGAAGGCAGAAAAGCAGTTCTGGCCAGAGCAAAGGCAGTGCCCGCAGCCAGGGGAAGGAAGGCCCATTCTTGCATGAATCTTCATGCATCGGGCTACTAGTTGATATATAAAATGCAATTGATATCTGTATATTTAAGTTGTACTTTGCTACTTTACTGAATTCATTTATCAGTTTTATCATTATTTTTGAATGAATGTTTATGATTTGCAATATACAGTATCTTGTCATTTGCAAATAATGACAGCTTTATTTCTTTATTTCCAATTTGGATGCCTTTTTTTTTCTTATTCTTATCTAATTGCTGTGGCTAAGAATTCCAGTGCTTTGTTGAGTAAGAGTGGTGAAAGTTGACTTCTCCATCTTGTTTCTGATCTTAAGCAAAATGCTTTAGTTTTTCCCCATTGAGTGGGATAAAGGTTGTGGGTTTGTCATATATGGCCTTTATTATGTTGAATTGTGTTCCATCTCTATTTCCATATCGTTGAGAGTTTTTATCATAAATAATTGCTGGAATTTTAAAAATGCTTTTCTGCATCTATTGATATAATCATAATTCTTACTCTTCATTTTGTTTCTGTATGTATCACATTAAGTGACATGGATATCACACCAAACTTCACCCTAAGAATAAATATCACTTGATAATGATATATAATCTTCTTAATGTATTGCTGGTTTCAGACTGCCAATATTTTTTGAAGATTTTTGCATCTATATTCATCAGGGATATTGGCCTATAATTTTCTTTCTTGTAGTGTTTTTTATCTGGTTTTGTAATTAGGAAAATGCTGGCCTCATAAAATGAGCTTGGAAGTCTTCTTTTCTATTAAATTACTTGGGATAGTTTGAGATGAGTAACTGTTATTTCTTCTTTGAATGTTTGGTAAAATTTACCATGATGCCACTCAGTACAGGATTTTTGTTTTTTGGAAGTTTTTTTTAAATTTTTTAAATTACTTCTTCTATTTCATTAGTTGTAATTGGTCTGTTCAGCTTTTCTTGATTCAGTTTTGGGAGATTATATGTTTCTAGACATTCATCCATTTTTTCTAGTTTGTCCAGTTTATTGGCATATAGTTGTTAGCAATATATATATTTTAAATAATCTTTTATATTTCTGTGGTTTTAGATGTGACCTCTCCTCTTTCATTTCTCATTCTTTTTCTCTCTGTTTTCTTGATGAGTGTTGTTAAAGGTTTGCAAATATTGTTTATCTTTTCAAGGAACCAGCTCTTGGTATCATTGATCTTTTTTATTGATTTTTAAAACTTTACATACTTTTTTTTTTCACTCTGACCTTTATTATTTTTTTCTTCTAGTCACTTTGGGCTTTGTTGTTTTTTTCCTAGTTCCTTTAGTGTTAAGGTTAGGTTTTTTTTGTTTTGTTTTGTTGAGATTTTTCCTGGTTTTTGAGTTAGGTACATTTTGCTATGTATTTTTCTTTTAGGACTGTTTTTGCTGTGTCCCAGAGATTTGTATTGTTGTGTTTCCATTTTCATTTGTCATAAGGTATCTGTTGATTTATTTCTTGATGTCATGATTAACCCATTCATTATTTAGTAACTTGTAACTTAGCCTCCATGTGCTTTTCAGTATTTATTTAATTTAATAAATCTTTATTGTTCAGATTATTATAATTGTTCCTCTTTTTCCCAACATAGCTTCCCTCCACCTGGCTCCCACACCATCCTCTGCCCTTATTCATCCACTGTCCTCATCCATAAGTGTACAATTTTTGTCCAGTCTTTTCCTGCACCCACAAACCCTTTCCCCCCAACCCATGGAATTATCAATCTACTCCCTTTCTATGCCCCTGATTCTATTATATTCATTAGTGTATTCTGTTAGTCAGATTTTTAATTAATTTGATTTTTAGATTAACTTGATAGATATGTATTTGTTGTTCATATTTTTATCTTTACCTTTTTCTTCTTCTTCCTCTTTTTAAAGAATACCTTTCAGCATTTCATATAATACTGGTTTGGTGGTGTTGAACTCCTTTAGCTTTTCTTATCTGTGAAGTTCTTTATCTGACCTTCAATTCTGAATGATAGCTTTGCTGGGTAGAGTAATCTTGACTGTAAATTCTTGCTATTCATCACTTTGAATATATTTTTCCACTCCCATCTGGCTTGTATAGTTTCTGTTGAGAAATCAGCTAACTGCCAAGACTGGTTTGGCTCAGTGGATAGAGAGTCAGCCTGTGGACTGAAAGGTCCCAGGTTTGATTCCGGTCAAGGGCATGTATCTTGGTTGCTGGCACATCTCCAATAGGGGGAGTGCAGTAGGCGATTGACCAAAGTTTCTCTCTCATTGATGTTTCTAACTCTCTATCCCTCTCTCTTCCTCTCTGTAAAAAATCAAAAAAAAAAAAAAAACTAAAAAAAAAAAAAAAAAGAAATCAGCTGTCATATGAATGCTCTCTTGTAGGTAACTAACTGTTTTTCCTCTTGCTGCTTTTAATATTTTTTCTTTGTTTTTTTGCTCTTGGCATTTTAATTATGATGTGTCTTGGTGTGGTCCTCTTTGGATTTCTTTTGTTTCAGGATCTGTGGGCTTCCTGGACTTGTAAGTCTATTTCATTCACCAGGTGGGGGAAGTTTTCTGTCATTATTTCTTTAAATAGGTTTTCAGTATCTTTCTCTCTCTCTTCTTCGGACACACCCATAATTCAGATGTTGGTATGCTTGAAGTTGTCCCAGAGACTCCTTATACTGTCTTTATATTTTTGGATTCTATTTTCTTTTTACTTTTCCAGTTGAGTGTTTTTTTACTTCTTTGTATTTCAAGTCTTTGGCTTGATTTTTCTGATCCTCTAATCTGCTGTTAGGTCTCTGTATAATATTTTTTTTTCAGTCAGTGTATGTTTAATTTCTAGTTGGTCCTTTTTTATATCTTTCAGGGTCTCATTAAATTTATCCATCTTTTCTAGGAAATTCTTTAAAAACCTTATAACTGTGGTTTTGAACTCTATATCCAGTAGTTTGCTTTCCTCCATTTCTTTCCTTTGTGATCTGTTTCTTTGTCTCTGCATGTTGGCTGCTTCCCTGAGTTGATAGAGTGGCTTTGTGTGCTAGGTGTCCTATAGGGCCGAGTGACTCAGCCTCCTTAGTTACCTGAGGTGGACACTCTTGGTGCACCCCTTTGTGGGCAGTATGCACAGTCTTTTTGTAGTTAAGCATTGATTATTGTTGGAATCACTAGAAGGAATTGACCTTCAGGCCAGTTGGCTATGAGGATCAGATGTGTCTACAATGGGAGAACTTCTGTGCTGGAGACACCCTTATGAGACCAGACTTGCAAAATCTTCTATGCTCAGCTTGGATATGGTGGTGGCACAGGGTGGAGCTGACCACATTGGTTTCTCATCAGCCCTGCCCTAATAAGCCCCTGTGTCTCAGTGTCCTATGGTAATCACTGCAAGCACCCCTGAGAGGAAGCTGCCCTCTAGTTCCACCCATTGCCAGATAGTGCAGTTCTCCCCAAATGAGTATGGATCCCCAGAGTCTCCCCCAGAACTGGAGCTCAGCACAATTGGGAGTGTGTGTCTCCCTCTTGCTTGAGAAAGCCAGCCACACACTCAGTTGCTTGTCTTCTCTATGTGCCTCGGTACCTCTACCTCCTGTAGCTCCTCTGAGTCTCTGTGAACCCCACTCTTCCCTTCTAGTTGTAGAATTTCCACTCATCCAGCTTTCCTGTGGTTCTGGATAATGTCCTTTTTGTCTTTTAATTTTAGTTTTGAAATTGTTCTGTGAGGCAGCAGTTTATGTGTTTACCTATGCTGCCATCTTGGTTTCTCCTGCTTTTCAGTTTTTCTTTTCTGATAATTGATTTTTAATTTCATATCATTGTTCTCAGAAAGATGCTTGATATTATTTCAAACTTTTATATTCACTGAGACTTGTTTTGTGTTCTAACATGTCTTTTCTAGAAGATGTTCTATGTATACTTGGGTGGAATGTATACTCTGCCCATTCATGGAAAAATGCTCTGAAAGTATTAAATAATTTTTCTCTTTCTTGAAAATATAGTAAAGCTTTATAAATTGATGTCAAGTAGGTGTTTAAATCTCCTATGACTGTATCACTGTTTATCTTTCCCTTTCTGTTCATCAGATTTTCTTTATATATTTAGGTGCTCCAATGTGGGTGCATAAATGTTTACAAGGGTTATGCTCTCTTGCTGGATTGCTCCCTTTGTCATTATGCAGTATCCTTTGTCTCTTATTATAGTCCTTGTTTTAAAGTCTATCTTTTCTGATGTAGGTATTGATCCACAGCTTCTTTTTCATTTCCAATTGCATGAAATATCTTTTTCTATCTCTCTACTTCAGCCTGTGTGTGTCTTTTGTTCTGAGTCATCTATATATTTTTATTGTAACTTTTAATTCATCTACATTTAAGTTATTTTTGATGGTTATATATTTATTACTATTTTATTCTTTATAATTATGTTCCTTCTTTTTTCTGATTCTTAAATACGTCCCATTAACATTTCTTATAATATTAGTTTGGTGGTGATGAACTCCTTTAGTTTTTACTTGTCTGGAAGGCTCTTTATTTGTCCTGAAATTTTAAATGCAAGCTTTACTATGTAGAGTAGTCTTTATTCTAGATTTTTCCTTTTTATCACTCTGAATATTTCCTACCAACCCTTTTGTCATGAAATGTTTCTGTTGAGAAATGAGCTGATAGTCATATGGAAGCTTGATTGTAGATAACTAACTGTCTTTCTTTTGCTGCTTTGAAGATTGATTCTTTGTCTTTAACCTTTGGCATTTTAATTATGATGGGCCTTGGGATGGGTCTCTGGGTTCATCTGGTTTGAGGCTCTCTGATTCCTGGACTTGTCTTTTTCTTCACCATGTTAGGAAAGTTTTCATTCATTATTTCTTCAAATAGGTTATCAAATTCTTGCTCTTTCTCTCCTTCTGGTACCCTTATAATACGGATTTTGTTAAGGTTCACATGTCTCAAAAGTCCCTTAAATTGGCCTCATTTAAATTTTTTTTTCTGCTCCACTTGTGTGTTTTCTACTACCTTGTCTTCCAAATTATTGATTACATTTTCTACTTTATCTAACCTTCTATTCATCTATTTTAGTCTATTCTTCACTTCAAATATTGTATTCTTTATGTCTTAATGGTTCTTTTATCATGGTTTCTATATCTTTTTTTATGTTTACTAATTCTTTGTTCATCCATTATTCCCCTTCTTTCCTTGAGAATTTTTATGATCATTGTTTTGAACTCTGTATCTGGTAGATTGCTTGCATTCATTTCATTTCATTCTTTTTTCTGTGGATTTTTTTCCTGTTCTCTTATTTGGGGCATATTTCTTTCCCTCTCTCACTCTCCTCCCTGCCCCAGTTTGGCTGTCTTTCTGTATTTGTTTCTATGTATTAGATAGATCTACCATGTCTCCCAATCTTGGTATGGTGGCCTTATGTAGTAGGCATTGTATGACACTTAGTAGTGTAGTCTCCCTGATCCCCTGAGCAAGGTGTTTCAGGAATGTCTTCTTAGTGGGTTATGCGAGCCCTTCTGTTGTATTTGAGTCTTGATTGCCTTTGGCCCATCTGTGTGTGAGGTTGACCCTTAGGTTGGCTGACTGTAAGGATTAATCTGGACCACAGTGTCTGAGCCAGTGTGTGTGCTGACCACAAAAAGTGGAATTTGCCCCAGCATGGTCTGGTGCCTTGCAAGATCTTCAACTCAGATAAGACCCCTAACTATTTCTTTTTAAATAAGCATTCTGTTGAAACAAAACAGTGGAAACAACAAGGGAGAGACAGGAATAGAGAGAGTTTTCTGCCTTGACTGGAGCTATCAGACCCAGGAAGAATCAATTTGAGTCTCTCTGTTCTAGACTGTAGTTGGTGTGTGCAGAGCATTGTGTTGAGATATCACAGGCAGCCTCCTGAAAAAGGTCTGAAAGAAGAATAAAAGAGGAGTTGTGGAGTGATTGCCCTGGAGGGCCCCAGGGAAATAGATGGATGACTCAATAATTTCTTCTCTTTTCTGATGGGATGAACTGGAGACAATGTCATGAGCCAAAAAGGGCAGTTGTCAATATTTTTGGAGATCTTTAGACATCATCTTATAATTTTATATTATTACTAGAGGCCTGGTACATGAAATTCATGCACAGGTAGAGTCCCTTGGCTGGGCCTTCCTTTCCCAGCTGCCAGCTGCTGACCACTGGCATGACCTTCCTTCATTCTGCTCCACCCCCTGGTGCTCAGCACACATCACAGCAAGTGATCAAACTCCCGGTCTCCCGGTCAAACCCCTGAGGGGACACTTTGCATATTAGCCATATATATATATATATATAGACTGGAGACCTGGTGCACGAAATTTGTACATAGGGGGTCCCCTCAGCCCAGCCTGCACCCTCTCCAATCTGGGACCAGGCCTAAACCATCAATCAGACATCCCTCGCACAATCTGGGACAACTAGATTCTAACTGCTCACCTGTCTGCCTTCCTGATTGCCTCTAACTGCCCCCTGATGCTGGCCAGATCACCCCCAACTGCCCCCTTCCTGTTGGCCTGGTTGCTCCTAACTGCTCCCCCCACTGCCAGCCTGGTCACCCATTAGTGCTCCCCCCTGCTGGCCTGGTCACCCCCAACTTCCCCCCTCTGCCAGCCTAGTCAGCCCTCACGCCCCCCCCACTTGCCTGATTGCCCCACGCAGCCTACTTGTTCAGTTGTTTGCTCATCCCTTCCTACACCCTCCCTCCCCACCAGCCTGGTCGCTCCACACAGCCTGCTTGTTCAGTCATTTGGTCATCCCTCACTAACACCCCTGCTGGCCTGCTTGTAGGTAGCCATCTTGTAAGGGTGTGAGTGTTAATTTGCATATTACCTTTTTATTGTATAGGATAATATATTTTCCTTTCAGTTTACTTGTTTCTAATTGTCTCCTATTGTGATACATATTTTGCTAGATTCAGAATGCCTTCAGGACAAAATTTGACTGTGATGGCAGCTATGCTACTTAGCCCCACCTTCAAGAGAAGCACTGTGAGGGTTCAAGTGACTGACAGCCTCCAGATGCTACACCACTGTGTCTGGACTCAGGTCACAGCCTCAGCAGTGTATACTCAGGCTGCTTGTCAATGGTGAAAGTAGGATTTTCACAGCCCTGTGCATCTCTCCCCTAACACACCTGTGCTCAGGGCTCCTCCTCAGCCTTGTTCACCCTGCTGTGCTGCCACCTGAAATTCTTTCTACCTTAATTTCCTTTCTTCTCCTTGTCCCCCTTTTTTCTTTTATGGGTGTCAGACCAACATTGCAATCTGCTTATTTGTGCTTCTTTTCCCCTTATCCTGTATAGGTGTTTCCACCAATAAATATCTTGTAGGTTTAATTCCATGTTGGTATCCACCTCTTTGAGGGTCTACATTGGTGTCCTTTTTAAAAAAAAATACATTTTATTGATTTTTTTACAGAGAGGAAGGGAGAAGGATAGAAAGTCAGAAGCATCGATGAGAGAGACACATTGATCCGCCGCCTTCTGCATGCTCCCTACTGGAGATGTGCCCACAAGCAAGGTACATGCCCCTGACTAGAATCAAACTTGGGACCTTTCAGTCTGCAGGCCGACACTCTAACCAGTCTCTGCTACATTGGTGTTCTTTGTCTGGCCCCTGCACCAGGGCCCTTGCTCCTTTCTCAGCCATTGGAGCCTCACCCTCTCATCAGTGCACCCAGTTTACCCATTCCTGTGGCCGGCTTTTGTCAGTTTATCTTCTCCATTTCAGTTCCAGGCCCTCAGAACTTCACACTGACTGGCAAGATAGTACCACCCCAGAAGGTAAAAGAAACAAATACTGAAGGAAGTAGGCATGATAGAAATATATTGCTACCAATGTACAAGTGTGGATCTACAGTACCCTCGTGAACAGTTGTGTTTCAGAATACAGAATGTTTTGAACTTTAGAAAGGTCATATGATACATATATTCAATATTTTGTAATACACCCAAGGGGACTGTGGCAGCAAAATCAATAATATTTCTGTAGGAAAATGCATGCATGTTTACATTAATTTGGATAAACAGAATTAAAAACAACTTTCAAAATGATGGAAAAGAAATACAAACTAGCCTCAGATCCATTTAGGTTGGGTTTTGTGGTCAAATCAGTTATTTATTTTTTTTTTTCAGAGCTTTTTATATCCGAACTAGTAGCCCTGCACCAGTAGCTTGCCAGTAGCTTGCTGCCGCCCTCCAGTAAATCTCTGCCCACTGCCCCACCCTCTTGTAGCTCCTCCAACCCCCTGCCCCTGCCTTCCCTCATGGTTTGCTGCCCTGCCCTCTCCTGTAGTTCTCCACTGCCTGCTTGTAGCCAGCAGCTTGAAACTGCCATCCTGTAGCTCTCTGCTCAATGCCCCACCCTCCTGTAGTTCCTTCCACAGCCTCCCCACCCCCAACCCTCTCATTGCTTGCTGCCCTGCTCCCTCCTATAGCTCTCCACCGCCCACTTATAGCTCACTGCCCCCAGCTTCTTGCTGATCCATGATCCGGTCATTATGGGGCCGGTCATTATGTTCATGGTGTAACAACCATTTGCATATTATATCTTTATTAAGATAGAAGGGGAATTCTGGCCTTTCTGCAGTGGAACTCCCATTTATTTATTTATTTATTTATTTATTCATTCATTCTTACCTGAGGATATATATATATTTTTTAATTAAATCTTTATTATTCAGATTATTACATTTGTTTCTCTTTTTTTCCCACCATAGCTCCCCTCCACCCGGCTCCCAACCCTCCCTCTATCCTTACCTCCCTCCCGTTGACCTCATCCATAGGTGTATGATTTTTGTCCAGTCTCTCCCTGTACACCCCTCACCCCTTTCCCCCTGAGAATTATCATTCAACTCCCTTTCTGTGCTTCACCTGAGGATATTTTTCCATTGATTTTTTTAGAGAGAGTGGAAGAGAGAGGGAAAGACAGATAGAAACATGGATGTAAGAGAAACACATTGATTGGTCACTTCCTGCATACACCCTAACTAGGGCCCTGGCCTGGGAGGTATGTGCCCTTGACCAGAATTGAACCCAGAACCCTCTGCAGGCCAACCCTCTATCCACTGAGCCAAACTAGCCAGGGTGGAACTCCCATTTATTGAACATGGACTTGTGTCAAGCATTGTACTGAGCCTTATTGCTCTACAAGCATTATTGTATGTAATTTCCCCTTAGTATTATGAATAGACATTTTAGCTTCAATTTATATGAGAAAACTGAGTCTCAATAAACTATCAAACATCACACAAAGAGCAAGCATCTAAGCTAAGATTTGAATCTCAAGGAATCTGCCTTCAAAATTATTTGTCTGAACAACTATGCCACATTGCTCGACTACATGTGCTGTCACCCTATCCAAACTGCATGATATGACATAATAACTTCATTTTGAAGGCAGGAGGACTGGGTATTAGTATAAATTTTATACTCGGTAGTTGGTCTTTGTTGAGCCTACATTTCCTCATATAAAATTGGGGTCAGCATTACCTAATTCAAGGGTGGTTTTAATAAGAATCAAATTATAATTTGGGCCGAAACCAGTTTGGCTCAATGGATAGAGCATCGGCCTGCAGACTGAAAGGTCCCAGGTTCGATTCCGGTCAAGGGCATATACCTAGGTTGTGGAAACACTTCCAGTAGGGGGCGTGCAAGAGGCAGCTGATCGATGGCTCTCATCGACGTTTCTAACTCTCTATCCCTCTCTCTTCCTCTCTGAAAAAAATCAATAAAATATATTAAAATGATCACTTTATTTTTTTAAAAATTATATTTTGGCTGTGGAAACATTTTGTTATCACACTGTAAGTGGCAAATATGATACCACCAATGCCAGTGTTGATGACATAGGCATTCCTGTTGCTTGTGTTTTAGAAATGCCTTAGGGTGATAGATCATTGTTCCCTTGAAATGATCTGGACAGATACTTCATCACCTTAAAGCAGCTATGCACTTGGGCACAAAGAAAGAGTTGGGATATTGAGATGATTTAGAAAAATGAGTTAATTTGCAATAGCTGTACTGTGCTATTTAAACGTAAGAAGGAAGATCTGTCTGTTCTTCATGGTAATTGTTTCTCTAAAGATTCCACTTTCAGGTTTAAATAAATTATTACCCCCACCCACCTACCCACACACATACACATACGGCAGGAAGAACTTTGGGGCTTTCCAACTTGAGTGGCCATGGTTTTTGCAAGTGCAGTCATTACCTCTGGGACAAAATTGCTGACAGTTTCTTTTGCTATTGTTGTTGTTAATCTTCATCTAGGATATTTTCTAATAATTTTCTATTGATTTTTAGAGAGAGTGGAAGGGAGGGGAGAGACACAGAGAGAGAAATATCAATGTGAGAAAGACACTATTGTTGGATCTCTGTATATTATTCTTTATTTCAATCAGTGTATGCTTAATTTCTAGTTGGTCCTTTTTCATATCTTTCAGGGTCTCACTAAATTTCTTGGAGGTTTCTAGAATATTCTTGAGTAACCTTATAACTGCAGTTTGGAACTGTATATCCAGTCTTTTGCTTTCCTCCATTCTTTTCATTTGTGACCTGTTTCTTTGTCTCCACATTTTGGCTGCTTCCCTAAATTGATAGATTGGCTTTGTGTGCTAGGTGTCCTATAGAGCCCAGTGACTCAGCCTCCTCAGTTACCTGAGTGAACACTCTTGGTCCATCCCTTTGTGGGCTCTGTGCACAGTCTTTTTGTAGTTAAGCCTTGATTGTTGTTGGTATCACTGGGAGGAATTGACCTCCAGGCCGACTGGCTGTGAGGATCAATTGTGTCTACAATGGGAGAACTTCTGGGTTGGAGACACCATTATGGGGCAAGACTTGCTTCAGTGGGGCTTTGGTGTTCACTGAGTCTGCCCCTTGAGTGTGACTCTTATGGATGTGAAGAATTGTAATATGGATGGTCTCACTCTGAATCCTGGATCAGAGGAGGATCTCCAAGGAGGTACAAAGTCAGCCACTGCCTGAGGCCACCCAGCAGGAGTTACAGAGAGATCTACAGATTCTTCCTTTTTATTTGGGGTTTGGAGGTGCCCAGATGAAGCCCAGCTGTGAAACAATGCAAGCTGCTATCCAACCTTGGGCCTTCTTTTGGAGGCTCTGGGGCTCTCTGACCCAGCTGCAGTTTATTAGGTTTTAGATTGCAAAAGGCCAGAACATTCATATGCAAAAGCCTCTGCACACAGCTTGGGTAAGGTTGTAAATTGGGTTGGATGTGGTCTCAATGAATCATGGGGCAGAGAAAACAGCAATGACTGACCGTCAGCCTTGCCTGGAAGAGGTCCTGTGTCTCTGTGTCACGTGGCACCATGCAATAACAATGATTATTGCAAGCACTTATGAGAGAAAGCCGCCCTCATGTTCTAGCCTGATGTCAGACAGTCCAGTTTCTCCCCATATGAGTCTGGCTCCCCAGAGTCTCTCCCAGAACTTGAGCTCAGAGCAGTTGGGAGCTTGTATCTTTCTCCCAATTGTAAAAAACAGTGTATCCAGTTTTTAGCCTTTTTCTTTGTGTGCCTCCATATCTCTGCACTTCACTTCTGCACCTCCGTCTCTTCTCTGAGTCTCAGTGTGCTTTTCTCTCTCCTTCTAAGTTGTATAAATTCCACACAGCCAGCCTTACCATGGTCCTGGATGATATCCATTTTGTCTTATAATTGTAGTTTTGATGTGGTTGTGCGAGGCAGGAAGTTCAGGTGTTTACCTATGCTGCCATCTTGGTTCCTCCCCCATCTGTCCATTCTTTCTTGTGTAGTCTTCATTTCAGGTATTTCATTTTTCATTTCTCACTAGTTCCTTTTTATGGTTTTTATGTCCATTTTTTATGCTGTCTAAGTTCTCACTAATTTTCTTTAGCATCTTTTTAACCATTTACAAATCATCTTTACTTGATAATCTAGAGGCCTGGTGCATGAAATTCATGCGTAGATAGGGTTCCTAGGCCTGGCCAGCAATCAGGGCAATGGGTGGTGCCCCTTCCCTGCCCCTACTACTGCTTGTGGTTGCCTCCTTCTGCGGGGCGATTGGGGGGCCCCTGCTTGCATCCTCCTTGGCTGGCATGAGACCATGGGCTGGGGGAAGCTTATGCATTGATCATTTTCCCCTTGGTGGTCAGTATGTGTCATAGTGACCAGTCATTTGCTGGTCGTTCCACTGTTCAGTTGATTGCATATAAGGCTTTTGTTCTATAGGATTGCTTGCCTCAATTTCATTTGTTTCCCTGTCAATTTCTCACGTTTTTTATTCTTTGTTTGTCTTCCCATCTTGGCTGTCTCTTTGTGTTTGTTTCTATATATTAGGTAGATCTATATCTCCTAGTCTTGGTAGGGTGATCATATGTAGTAAGTGTCTTATGGGGCTTTGTGGTGCAGTCTATTTGAGCATTTGAATTGGTGCTTCAGCAATGTCCCTTGTTTGGGTTATGCAAGCATTTCTTGCCATTGAGTCTCTATTGCTATTGGCAAGCTCATTTTTGGGTTCCACCCTCAGGGTGGCTGACTGTGAGGATAAACCTGACCACCATGTACTAGCTTCAACTGCTGACCACAAGAAGCAGAATTCACCTTATTTGAGTCTGCAGCCTTCCCAGGTCTTACTTTGAATATGCTGCTTGTTGAGCTAATTAAAGCCTGTTATGGTGTTTTCTGAAGCTGACTAATGGGTGCATTTGTTCTGATATTTTTTTGGGAAGGATTCTAGTGTAGGTCATTGTCAGACACTGTCATGACTGCTCTGTGCAACCTGTTTGGAGCTACAAGGCATTAACAGTTTTTTGCTGCTTTTACTGTCCTCTGTATGCATGGGAATGACCAGGTTATATATCAAGGCTGGTTTCTACCAGCACCAACTCCAGGGGCAGGTTATCAAAATACCCAAGGCATCATGAGATACCCTTCTGCTTGCTTCCACCTGTTGGCTTCCTGTTAGTCTCAGTTACTGAAAGAGCCTCTGATAATACCCAAGTCGTATGAGGTAGGTTCTCAGTGAGTCACCAGGTAGAGGTGAGTGTTGTTCACCAGATTGATATAGATTCAAACTGGTTTCCAGTGCTGGGTATGATGTCTCTCAGCAAGAGTCCTGGGGTATATTAAATCTCACTGTTCCTTGCCAGGTGCCTTTAAACCTTTGTAGTGGGACCTAGGTCTTAGGGAGCCATCAGTGTAAGGCCAACGAGTTCATGAGATTCAAACTGACCAAGCTTTATTAGTGAAGAGAGAGCTGCTCAAGGGAGAAATGGCCTGTCCTAGAGCCATATAACTCAGTATGTCCCAGATTCTGCAGTGACTTTCTGGGGGCTCAAGCTTAGCAGAGTGAGGTCATTCGGAGTTGGGAAGATGGGATTAGTAGATCTCTCATGGATGGGCAGTGAAGCTCACAGAAAGGTATGTGTGCTCCAGAGCCACACAACTAAGTCTGTCCCAGATTCTTCCCAGACCCCCTGGAGAGCCTGTGTTTAACAGGGTAAGGTCACAGGAGTTTGAAGTTGAGAGTCAGGAGCCCAATGGGTATGGCTAGCTGAACTCTCAAGAGGTGGAGGCACTAGCCAAGCTCATGGAAATTTTGGGGAAATGGCCCCACCCCAGAGCAAAACAACTTAGTAACTGACACCGTCTGAGTATGTTCAGACTTCTACACTCTGGCCCGGGTAGCTGACTGCATAGGGTGTGAGCTCTGCAAGGTGGAGTCAGGAAATCAATAGGATGGGGCTATTGTATCCCCAGCCTGATGCTGTAAGGGGAGTGCTCACCAAAGAAAGATGGTGTCTGCAGTGGGGGAGAGTGACTCAGCACAATGACCCTGAGGGCTGTCCCCTGAGCTCTCTCCCCAGAGCCACAAACCCCTGTCTCTTCTTACAGGACTCTGTTCTACTTTACCCTCTTTCTGCTAAAGCCCAAGAGGAGTGTGCTGGCTTTTAAGAGGTCACCTATGTGTCTAGCAAACCCCTGTCTCTCCCTGGTGGAGAGAATCCCCACTGATTTTCACAGCCTGATATGTGGGTGCCTCTTCCTAGCCCTGGTGCTATGGGGTAAGGAGCCTGGTATGGAGTTGTGACTTCACACTTTTGAGGAGAAATCTTTGCAGCTGAGGTAGTCCAGTGTCTCCACACAGACCAGCAGCTTCGATGCAGCTTCTTTGGTAAACCTTGTTTATAATTCTTCTGTTTGGCTTGTCTTCAGTTTGTGATTCAGGCTTATTGTTCTATACTTATGTTGTAATTCCAGTGTGGTCTCAGAAAGTGTGAATGTAACTTTCACCTACTTTGTCACCATCTTGGATCTCTCTCTTTCTTTATATTAACTTAAAATAATGCTAAATTGTGATTTTTTTTTGGTTATACGTGCCATTTTGAACCTCACTTCTCTAACCCACAACATATATGTTTTCTCATTGCCATAAAGATACAGTATCAAGTATTAAATGTCATTTAGCTGTGCATGTATGTCACCATTTATTCACCATTAATGGTCATTGAGGACTGTTGTTCTGAAAATGAGAAAGAAACAGTATCAAATAAAGGCTGTTTTTGTTTGTTTTCCCCTCCCCGCAAATGGGTCAAAATCTATTGGAGGATATTATGTGAACAATTACAACATCATGAGGTAAATGTTAATCAGAAGCATTTGCATGGACATGCATGAGCACTGATGATGAGGCTCATAGTTGCATTGAAATCAGAGGAGAAGGAAGCCTTTCAGCAGAATTTGTAAGAAAGAGTTCAAAGGCACCTGGTTGACTAGGGGCACAAAACTATCCCAGCTAGAAAGACCTGCATTTGCAAAGGAATGGAAATGGTCATGTTAGACATTGCACATGGTTTGGTGTTAAGGGAGAGTAAAAGAACAAGCTTCTCCCTAGCTGCTAGGGAGAAGCACAAAGGGTTGTTATGCTATGGTTAAAATGTTTAACATTTTCCTAAATATTAAAGGTGAAAGATTCAAAAGTACTTTTCCTACCAGCTAGAAATAAGGTATGAAATACTGAAGTTGACCTGGTTGCAAATAAATAAATAAATAAATATACTACATGTCTGAAAAAAGTAGGTGCTTGGGGAAATGTTGGACTCTGACTTTGAATTATTTTTTTTCCATAAAGGAATACATTCTTGTTCCAGTGGCTGGATATTGTAATCTTATTTAGCATATTTCAATTCCATAATGATAATAGAGCCACGTTTGGAAAAATTTTCATTGTGGCTGAACTGGGGACCTCACCATATCCCAAAGGATCAGGACTTCCTCTTTCTTTGAGGTACAGACTATGGGGAAGGCAACTTCCCAATTTGGAAAGGAAAATATGACTTTAAGACATTAAAAAAATCAAGTGATTCTTTAAAATTGTATTTTGATGAAGTAAGTATAAATGAACAAGAAATATATGAATTTCATTTTCCTGAGCAGACTTACAGATTAAAATTTAGGAACAAATATCTTGGGACAAAACATGCTTTAGAATTAAAACAAACATAAATGTTTGGTGAATCATTGAAATTTTCATGAATCTGCATGAAAATTCAATTATAAACCTTTCCATTGTGTGTTCTGTGAATTTCACTCAGAATCCAACCATTTTATGGATACAGTATCATTTGTGGAGATATGGCCTGAACAGGCTTGAGGAAAATTATTTACTATGTTGGATGTACAGTGACTATAGGCTGGTTAAAAAAATGTGTTAGCTCCTGATTCAAACTCTCGAGACATCTCAAAAGTCCTTATCCATCCTCTACCACAACACAAAAACATACCCATTGTACTATTCAGATTTTACTAGATAATGCTGCAATAAGAGGTAGTCCCCAAGTTTTAGTGACTTCTGGAAACAAAAGCATTATTTCTCATTCTTGTCTCACAAACCTTGGCTGTGGGAGGGCTATCTTCACTTAAGGACAGGTAGGAAAAGCAATCCCTATCTTAGGCAGCCAATTTTGAGGTATAGGGAAAAAACAATGGTAAAGCCACACACTGGTTCTTAAATTTTTGTCTAGATGTAGCATATCACTTATACTCATGGTTCATTGGTCAAAGCACATCATACATCCAAGTTTGATCTCAGAAAGATAAAAATACACATCTACAGTGAATAGAATCAGGTAAGTGCTTCATAGGAAAAGACATGAGAGAGCAGCAGCGAAGAATGTGAACAAATCCTTTATCCTTTAGAACTATTAACATTTGAAAATGTTTACTTGCTTGTTGATTGCCTCTCTCACTTTTGCAAACTGCAAAAGAGCAAATATCATATTCATCTCATAATAGGTATCAGTACTTACTAGGTACTCAATATATATTTGCTAAATAAATAAATTTCTACTTTTCCTTCTGAAAATTGGACATGTTAATATCAGTTCTTTATAGGAATGTTAAGAAGATCAAATGAGATAATGAAACTTGTTTTCTTATTACTAGGGAACAAGATTGCAGAAACATTGTAGGACAAATAATGTGAAAGTCTCCCAGTCTGGTGAGAAAATTTTGTGTTCCAAAAGGAATGGTCTTGTGCATGTTCTCAGACTTTCTTCCATTCCAGCCATTGCTCCTCCAGCTCCCCACCATCAGCATAATGGGTCATATTGTCATCAGGAATTGGTCCGCTCCTGTATTTTGCCTCCAAGTGAACCTGTTCAGGATAACTAATCACATATAAGCAGGGTGGCTTATCACACTGTGGACTTCTCTGTTATCATGATAGAGGGAGTCTCTGGTGAAGTCTTTATTTTTATTTATTTTTTTAAATTTAATAAATCTTTATTGTTCAGACTATTACAATTGTTCCTCTTTTCCCCCCAAATAGCTCCCCTCCATCCAGCTCCCACTCCTCCCTCTGCACTTACCCACCCACATTGTCCTCATCCATAGGTGTACAATTTTTGTCCAGTTTCTCCCTGCACTCCCTTCACCACTTTCCCCCTGCGAATTGTCAGTACACTCCCTTTCTATGCTCCTGCTTCTATTATATTATAAGTTTATTCTGTTCATCAGATTTCTAACTCACTTGATTTTTATTTTTTATTTTATTTTATTTTTTTTAATGGGCTTCTTTATTTATTGATTGATTTTTATACATATCTCCCGATTGCCCCCCTTCTTCCCAGGCATACTTCAACCCCCCAGTGTCTATGTTTATTGGTTATGCTTATATGCATGCACACAAGTCCTTTGATTGATCTCTTATCTGCCTCACCTAACTTTAATCTTCCTGCTGTAATTTCACAGTCTGTTTGATGCTTTACTGCCTCTGTATCTATCCTTTTGTTCATCAGTTTATAATGTTGTTTATTATCCACAAATGAGTGAGATCATGTGATGCTTCTCCTTCATTGACTGGCTTATTTCACTAAGCATAAGGCTCTCCAGTTCCAACCAGGTTGCTGCAAATGGTAAGAATTCCTTCTTTTTAATGGCAGCATAGAATTCCATGTGTAGATGTACCACCATTTTCTGATCCACTCATCTGCTGACTGGCACCTAGGCTGTTTCCAAATTGGAGCTATTGTAAATTGTGCTGCTATGAACATAGGGGTACATAAATACTTTCTGATTGGTGTTTGTGATTTCTTAGGATAAATTCCTAAGAGTGGGAATACAGGGTCAACTGGGAGATCCATTTTTAGTTTTTTGAGGAAACTCCATACTGTTCTCCACAGTGGCTGCACCAGTCTGCATTCCCACCAACAGTGCACAAGGGTTCCTTTTTCTCTGCATCCTCACCAACACTTGTCGTTTGTTGATTTGTTGATGATTGACATTCTGACCGGTGTAAGATGGTATTGCATTGTCGTTTTGATTTGCATCTCTCAGATGATTAGTGACTTTTAACATGTTTTCATGTGTCTCTTGGCCTTCCTTCTGTCATCTTTCGAAAAGGTTCTATTTAGGTCCGTTGCCCATTTTTTTTATTGGATCATTTATCTTCCTTTTATTAAGTTGTATAAGTTGGCTGTAGATTTTGGAGATTAAAACTTTATCAGTGATAACATTTGCAAATATGTTCTCCCAAACAGTGATATTTCTTGTTGTTTTGTTGATGATTTCTTTTGCTGTGCAAAAGCTTTTTATTTTGATGTAGTCCCATTTGTTTATTTTTTCTTTAGCTTCAATTGTCTTTGGAGCAGTATCAGTGAAGTTCTTTCGGCATATATCTGAGATTGTGCTGCCTGTGGATTCCTTTAATATTTTTATGGTTTTCCTTCTAATGTTTAAGTCCTGTATCCATTTTGAGTTTATTTTTGTATTTGGTGTAAGTTGGTGGTCCAGTTTCATTTTTTTGCATGTATCTGTCCAATTTTCCCAACACCATTTATTGAAGAGGCTATCTTGGCTCCATTGAATATTCATGCCTCCTTTGTCAAATATTAGTTAAGCATAGTGGTTTGGGTGGATATCTGGGTTCTCTATTCTACTCCATTGGTCTATATGTCTGTTCTTGTGCCAGTACCAGGCTGTTTTGAGAACAGTTGCTTTGTAATATAGCTTGAAATCTGGTAGTCTGCGGAGGATAGGTTTTAATTCTTCTTTGAATGTTTGGTAAAACTTTCCTGTGTACCCATCTGGTCCCGGCCTTTTATTTCCTGGAAGCTTTTTGATGACTGCTTCAATTTCTTCCATAGTTATTGGACTATTGAGATGTTTAGATTCCTCCTCGTTGAGTTTTGGAAGGTTATATTTTTCTAGGAAAATGTCCATTTCTTGCAGGTTGTCCAATTTGTTGGAATAGAGTTGTTCATAGTATTTTGTAACAATCCTTTGTAGTTCTGCAGGGTCTGTTGTTATTTCTCCTCTTTCATTTCCGATTTTGTTTATTTGGGTCTTCTCTCTTTGCTTCTTGGTGAGCCTGGCTAGAGGTCCATCAATCTTGTTTATCCTTTCAAAGAACCAGCTCTTGGTTTTGTTGATCTTTTGAATTGTTTGTTTGGTCTCCAAGTTGTTTATCTCTGCTCTGATCTTCACTATTACCTTCCTTCTGCGTACACTGGGTTTATCTTGTTGCTCTTGTTCTAGATCTTTGAGTTGTAGGGTTAGGTAATTTATTACCATTGTTTCCTGTTTTTTGCAGTAAGCTTGTAGGGCTATGAACTTCCCTCTCAAGACTGCTTTCACTGTGTCTCATGAATTTTGTATTGTTGTGTTGTAATTGTCATTTGTTGCCATGATGTTTTTTATGTCTTCCTTGATCTCTCTGGTTACCCAGTCATTGTTTAATAGCATGCTGTTTAGTCTCCATGTGTTTGATTTCTTTCTATTGTTTTTATTATAGTTGATTTCCAGTTTTATTCCACTGTGGTCTGAGAAAATGCTTGATATGATTTCTATCTTCTTGAATTTGAAGAGTCTTTTCCTATGACCCAACATATGATCTATCTTTAAAGATGACCCATGTGCACTGGAGAAGAATGTATATTCTGTGGCTTTGGGGTGAAATGTTCTGAAGATGTCAATTAATTCCATCTGGTCTAGTGAGTCATTTAGGATTGATGTTTCTTTGCTGGATTTTTGTTTAGAGGATTTGTCCAATGGTGACAGTGGGGTATTAAAGTCTCCTATGATGATTGTATTGCTGTCAATCTCTCTCTTAATATCCTCCAAGAGATTTTTTATGTGTTTAGGTGCTCCTATTTTGGGTGCACATATGTTTACCAGAGTTATTTCTTCTTGTTGGATTGTTCCCTTTAGTATTATGAAGTGGCCTTCTTTATTTCTTGTTATGTCCTTCACTTTGAGATCCAATTTATCAGATATAAGTATTGCAACCCCAGCTTTTTTTTTTCATTTTCATTTGCCTGAAATACCATCTTCCATCCCTTCACCCTCAATCTGGGTGCATCTCTTTTCCTGAGGTGGGTTTCTTGTAGACAGCAGACATGTGGATCATGTTTTCTTATCCAATCGATTACCCTATGTCTCTTGATTGGAGCATTTAATCCATTTACATTTAAAGTTATTATTGATAGGTGTATATCCATTGCCATTTTTAGTCTTTAGCCCAGAGTTCCTTCTTCGCTTCCTATTTCTTTTTATTACAGCAGTCCCTTTAACATTTCTTGCATTGCTGGTTTGGTGGTAATATATTCCTTTAGTCCTTTTTTGTCTGTGAAGCTTCTGATTTCACCTTCAATATTGACTGAAAGCCTTGCAGGGTACAGTATTCTTGGGTTGAGACCCTTTCTTTGCATGACTTTGTATATTTCATCCCATTCTCTTCTGGCCTGATGAGTTTCTGTTGAAAAATCAGTAGGTAATCTTATGGGGGTTCCTTTGTAGGTAACTTTCTGTTTCTCTCTGACCGCTTTTAAGATTCTTGCTTTGTCGTTGCTGTTTGCCAATTTAATTATAATGTACCTTGGTGTCGATTTTGTGGGGTTCATTTTGCTTGGGACTCTGTGAGCTTCTTGGATTTGTGTGGGGTTTTTCTTTCCTATATTGGGGAAATTTTCTTTCATTATTTCTTCAAATAGGTCATCTAATCCTTGTTCAGTTTCCACTCTTTCTGGAACCCCAATTATGCGGATGTTGTTTTTTTCTTGTGTTATCCCAAAGTTCCCTTAGGCTTTCCTCTTGCTTTTTAATTTTTTTTTTTCTAGAAGCTGCTGTACTTGGGCATTTTTTCCTACCATATCTTCTAGCTCACTGATGCGGCCCTCTGCTTCTTCTAGTCTACTTTTGATGCTTCCTATTGAGTTCTTTAAAGCAGTGATGCCATTTTTTATTTCTTTGTGCATTTCTTCTTGCTTCTTCTTCATTTCCTCTTGGCTCTTACTCATATTGTCGAATTTGTCTTCCATTCTTTTCATCCACCTTATGATCATTTCTCTGAACTCTTTCTCTGGCAGGCTTATTTCTGCTTCTATTTCGTTTACTTCCTTTTCTGGTGATACCTGTCTATCTGTCATATGTGGGCTGTTTCTTTTTCTGCCCATGGTTTTTCTTCTCCGGGTGTCTGGTTATGTAGTTTTCTCTCCTACGTTGATTCAAAGGCACAAACTAGAACACGACCAGGTACAGCACACAAGGCACTGAACAGAAATGTATTCACGATGTTAATAATCACCAATAAGGTGACCACCAATGAAAGACAAATTAGGAGTAAGTAGAGAAAGAAGAAGAGGAAAATGAGGGGAAAAGAAAAGAAAGAAATGCCAAAATCAAATTGGGAGAGCAAGAAAAAAAATGAACAACAAAAAAATAAAATGAAATAAGAAAATAAAGAGGAGTAGAAGGAGAAGAAAATAGGAAGAAAAAAAAGTCAGAGAGAAAAGAAAGCGTATAAGAGAGAAAAGGGGAACAAAATATAGATGTCAGCAGAAAACTCCAATAGAACAGTCACTAATCCCAATAAAGTCCAGCAACCAGTACCTAGAGATTAATACAAACTGCTAATAACAACTGATATCGAGGGAGGTGCAGGAAAAGAGAGGCAGAAAACAAAAGCAAACAAAAAGCAAAATAAAACAAGTAGAATAAGCTAAAACAATCTCACAAAGAAGTTCAAAAAATCAATATAATCACTGTTCAGGCAAATAGCAACAAAAGGACATAGAGAAAAAACAACTTTTTGGCTAGTGAAAAGAATACAGAGGTTTCTATGGACTTGTAGTAGGGGATTTGAAATTAGATATATAAGTGGGGTGAAATTTTAACCAGGTAAAGGGAAAGAATGGGGAGAATCTAAGGTTCGAAAAGGGATAAAGAAACAAGACAACAAAATGGGGAAAGTTAGGAGGAAAGTGTTGGCATAAAGGTAGAGTTGAGTTGGAATAAAATTATGCTAAAGGAAAGATGAAAATAGGATGTAAACCTCTAATCCCAAAGAAAAATGAGAAAACAAAATGACACTTGTTTTTTTCCAAAAAGGTAAAATACTAGAAGTAATAATACTAGTTGAAAACAAAAATTTAATAATTAAAAAGGTAAAATCAATTGAGGTGTTAAGAAAAAAATAGTCTTTTAATTAAAATATGTAAAAATGAAAAAAAAATAGAATGGTCATTCACTTCCACTATTATTCTGCTTGGCACTCCTGTTTCCCAGTAGGGAAGGTATTGCAGTTCCCTGCGTTCCACTGTTGGTGTTTTAATCTCTTTATTCTTTTGTGGTTATGCGAGAGTCAATTTGTGTGTCATCTACTGGGTGGCAGTGTTTCGGAATTGATCTCTGAGACAAAGCACAAGACCTCTCTAATCTGTGCTCAGATCCTGCTACTCTGTGGTTCTCAAAACCGGTTTGTGGGGATTTTTCGTCCAGGACACTGCAATAACTCCCAGGCTGTCCCTCTGCCCCAGATAAAAACGAGTCATTTTCTAGAGCTTCCCTCTCTCAACATCTCGGAGAGTTTGCCTCCACACTTAGGGATCACGACCTGCCCCACCTCCGCAGACCTCTCCAGAGGCAGTTTTCCCGCAGCCCGGCTCCCACAGTGTGCGCGTCTCTGCTCTGCAGGGCAGGAGACCTCACCTTATCCCAGGTGAAATCTGACCTTTCTGTGTGCCCTGTGGATCTCTGTGCCGTTTGGAGAGCGGTGCTCTGGGTACCTGACTGTTCGGTGGGTGCCTCAGCTGCAGCCTTCAGACCGCCGCAGACATCTACCTTCCTCTGCAAGATGGTGTGGTCTCCGCGTTCACGCTGGCGGCTCTGGCCGACAAAAACTCAATGGCAGTGGGGCTGCCTGGCCGGGAGAGCCCCGTCCAGCAGTTCCCCACCTTCTCCTGGAGGATAACTGACTCTTAACTTGCCAACAAACACTCCCTGTGCGACCCTCAGCTGCTCTCTCCATCTGCCCAGCAACTAAGCTCCAGAAGCCTCCGTCTCTTTCACCACCATTTCACCGACTTTCACTTGATTTTTAGATTCACTTGTTGATAGATATACTTATTGTTCATAATTTTTATCTTTACCTTTTTCTTCTTCTTCCTCTTCTGCAAGAGTACCTTTCATTTCAGCATTTCATATAATACCTGTTTGGTGTTGATGAACTCCTTTAGTTTTATCTTCCCTGTGAAGCTCTTTATTGGACCTTCAATTCTGAATGATAGATTTGCTGAGTAGAGTAATCTTGGTTATAGGTTCTTGCTGTTGATCACTTCAAATATTTCTTACCATTCCCATTTGGCCTGCATAGTTTCTGTTGAGAAATCAGCTGACAATTGTATGAGTGCTCACTTATAGGTAATTAACTGCTTTTCTCTTGCTGCTTTTAATATTCTCTCTTTGTCTTTTGCTCTTGGTATTTTAATTATGATGTGTCTTGGTATGGTCCTCTTTGGATTTCTTTTGTTTGTGCTTCTGTTTACTTCCTGAACTTGTAAGTCTATTTCTTTCACCAGGTGGGGGAAGTTTTCTGTCATTATTTCTTCAAAGAGTTTTACTCTCTCTCTTCTTCTGGCACCCCCATAATTCTGATGTTCGTATGCTTGAAGCTGTTCCAGAGGCTCCTTACACTGTCTTCAAATTTTTGGATTCTTTTTTCTTTTTTGCTTTTCCAGTTGAGTGTTTTCTGCTTCTTTGTATTTCAAGTCTTTGTCTTGATTCTTGCATTCCTCTAGTCTGCTGTTAGGTCTCTATAAAATATTTTTTTTTATTTCAGTCAGTGTATCTTTAATTTCTAGTTGGTCCTTTTTCATCCACTTGGGCCTCCCTAAATTTATCCATATTTTCTAGGAAATTCTTGAAAAACCTTATAACCGTGGTTTTGAACTTTATATCCAGTTATTGTTTTCCTCCATGTCTTTCATTTGTGATCTATTCCTTTGTCTCCACATTTTCCTGCTTTCCTGAGTTGGTAAAGTAGTTTTGTGTGGTAGGTGTCCTATATGGCTCAGTAGTTCTGCCTCTCCTGTTACCTGTGATAGACTCTCTTGACGCACCCTTTTGTGGACTGTGTGTACAGCCTTGTTGTGGTTAAGTCTTGATTGTTATTGATATCACTGGGGGGGATTGACCACCAAGCCAATTGATTGTGAGGATCAGCTGTGTCTACACTAGGAGAACGTCTGTGCTGGAATCAGCCTTATGATACAAGACTTGCAAAATTGCAAAAGCCTCTGTGTTCATCTTGGATGGGACAGAGTCTCAGAACTGAGTAGACAGCCTTGGCTTCATATTAGCTCTGCCCTACAGGGACCCTGGGTCTCAGTGTCCCTTGGTAATCACTGCAGCCCTCTCTGTGCACTCATGCTCATGTGCCTTCAGACCTCTGCCTTTCTGGTTCCCCTGAGTTTCTGTGTGCTCTGGGGAACCATATGAGTCTGGGTCCCCAGGGTCTCACCCAAAACTGAGGTTCAGCCGAGACCGGTTTGGCTCAGTGGATGGAGCGTCGGCCTGCGGACTGGGGGGTCCCAGGTTCGATTCTGGTCAAGGGCACATACATTGGTTGTGGGCACATCTCCAGTGGGGGGTGTGCAGGATGAGGCTGATCGATGTCTCTCTCTCATCGATGTTTCTGACTTTCTATCCCTCTCCCTTCTTCTCTGTGAAAAATCAATAAAATATATTTAAAAAAAAAACACTGAGGTTCAGTGCAGTTGGAACTGGATTTCAGTACAGTTGGGAGGCTCTGTCTTCCTTTCGATAGAGAAAGCCAGTGGCACAATCAGCAGTTAGTCCTCTCTGCACACACTTGCATGAGCCTCCAGATCTCTGCCTTTTGCGGCTCCCCTAAGTTTCCGTGCACTCCTCCCTTTTCATTACAGTCTAGACTCTCCCTGTATGAGTCTCACCCAGAACTGGGGTTTAGTGCAGTTGGAACTGGGATTCAGTGCAGTTGGGTGTTTCCGTCTCCCACCCGCTAGAGAGGCACTTAGCCACCTGTCCTCTCCACGCACATGTCTCCATATCTCAGCTTTTTATAGCTTCTCTGAGTTTCCATGAGCCCCTCTCTTTTTTTCTAGTTGTAGAATTTCCACTCAGCTTTCCTGTGGTTCTGGATGATGTCCGTTCTGTCTTTTAGCTGTAATTTTGAAATTGTTGTGTGAGGCAACAGTTTAGGTATTCACCTATGCCACCATCTTTGTTTCCCTCTGGTGAAGTCTTTAGCTGTTCCCACGGACTCATCTGTGCTCCTTAGAAATACCTTTATGAGATAATCCTCCATATCAGTTGGACAGCAGTGGCTCCAGAGTCCAGTCAGAACACCCCACCTGTTGCTGGAGACTTAAGGCTTTTAAAACTTATATTTTCAAATAAGAAATGTAAAAGCAGCCCAGAATGTGTTCTCAAATTTCCCAGGAAAACAAGTAAGGTTCCTAAATATATTGTAGATTAGCCTTGAAATCAGGTACTGACAGGATCCACAAAACAAGAATTATACTACATTTTCTATATCGGGAACTTGAAACCAATATTCACTATTAATAACAGCTCAGTTAATTTAGCGCCAGTAAACATGGAAGCTCCCACATACATTTCATTCTTCTGGGCATGCTTATTGCAGTCACCCTTTAGTATGGTAGCTGTTTTTCTTTCTTACTGATCACACATGCTTCTTTCTCTAGTTCCTAGTACAGGCTCCAAAATTTACCCTTTTTATTTGGGGGATCCTCATTGTATTGGAATCTCTACGAACCTGGGATTTTCCAGTTCCCACTAACTCTTCCCAGTTCCAATTGCTCCTTGATGATCTCCAGGGACCCCCTGTTGCAGAAGCACAGCTTGTTTTCCCCAGAATGCCCCTAGTGACCTACATAGGATGGGGGGATCTACATAGGACTATGGATGTGCCTAACTTCTCAAATTCTTCTTGAACTTCATCAATATCCAGACTCTAGGAGAATGCATATTCCTTGGCCTTAGCAAAGGTCATGATACTCGGTTTTCTTGCCTTTTTTAAGAAACATCGAAGAACAACATCCCCCACCCCTCCTCAGGTACTTGCCCATTCATGTTGCACTACAGGAAGAGAGTTGAGGTGCAGGGAAGAGAGAATCTGGAGACACACTCCCGCTCATGCTCCACATTCTCCAAGTGGGTAGGATGCTTTTTGAAATTATTGAGTATTGACCCTCTTATCCCTTAAGTGTTTATCTAGACTTTCTTTAGTGCTCTTCTTCTATCCATGGTCTCTTGGCCTTAGTATGTAATTTACCTCTGTATTCAAATAACCCCATAAATTCAGTCTTCACATCTCTCCTAGCCCCAGGTTCTATACTGATTCTGGACCTTTACATGTGGATGGCCTTTATTTATTTTAAATATGGATATCCAAAATGAAAAGTTTATTTTTATTATTATCTTCAAATCTACTTTTATTCTCATGTGTCCCTTTTTAGGGGTTAAGTCCTACCTATTCATTTACCCTGGACTAACTTCCTACTCTGTTTCAAGGAAATTCTCACTTGTCATGCTGACCTTTTCTGCTAGAATGTGAGCCTGTGAAAGAAAGGTTTTTTTATTATTCATCTCCATGAACTTTAAAAATGGAGCCTAGAAAGTAGTAGGTGGTGATTTTTTTTTTTTTTGTATAAAAGTGACTGAAAAGAGTATTAACATAACTTGTGCTGTGATGAAGCAGGGCCTGGTCAATGTCAAGTGTCAGCAGATTGGAGAGATCCTGGAAGGGTCTAGGCAGGGGCCTAGAGTAGTTCATTTGAGAGCAGGGATCAGAAGAAAGTCCTGTCCAGCAGTCAGGACACAAACCTGCAAAGTGTGGTTTGGCAGCGTGTTGCCAATCAGTCTCATTTTAAATAGTGATCCAGACCCACACACTGCATCGAGAATCCATGCTGGTCTGTAGCACGAGATAGGCAGAGCCCTTGAGAAGATAGAAAAGACAGACAAAAATCAAGATCCAGGGATTGAGTCATTCCTTATGCTGGAAGGTTAAGCACACAGCTCTTGACTCACAAGTTCTAAGGGAGGCTTAGTGCAGACACTCCTCCTATGAAATGAGGTAGATGCCTGGTGTGTTCAGATCCGGGGCCCAAGGCTGGAAACTGTGGCTGAGGCCAGATTATGGGGCTGGGTCTGCTACGCTGGTCAGGGCAGTTAAAAGCTTGAGAGGGGGCTGAACATTGGATCAGAGTTAAGGACTCTAGCTATAAAGAAGAGATTTTGTTAAAAATTAATCCTAAAAAGTTCTAAAAGTCTGGTTTGGTTCTATTTAAAGTGTTAGTTTGGCTGAAACTGGTTTGGCTCAGTGGATAGAGCGTCAGCCTGCGGACGGAAAGGTCCCGGGTTCGATTCAGGTCAAGGGCATGTACCTTGGTTGTGGGCATATCTCCAGTAGGGGGCGTGCAAGAGGCAGCTTATGGATGTTTCTCACTCTCTATCCCTCTCCCTTCCTCTCTGTAAAAAAAATCAATAAAATGTTTTTTTTTTTTAAAGTGTTAGTTTAAACTCGGCTATGTGTTAAAATTGATCTACTAGTAACTGTGTGGGGGGTTCATGGAAACACTGTCTTATCTTTGCAACTTTTTTGTAAACCTAAAATTATTTTAAAATGCAGTGTTTATTGACAAAATATTCATTAAAAATGATTTATCCTCTATTTGTGACTAAATGCATTTAGAATATTATATTAAAATGAAGCATTTGGTAGTCTTCCATTAAAAACCAATCAAATAAGTACGTCATTCTTTACTGATATCAGATGCTCCCACGCTGGCTAGGGTGCTGTAGAGCAGCGGTCACCAACCAGTGGTTCATGGAACACTGGTTGTCTGTGAAGTTTGAAAGATTGGCAATGGCTGCTATAGTGGGCAGATGTTTATTAATGAAATAACTTCTGTAGCAACAGGGACTGTCCTGAGGTCTTTTTCATTGAGCATAGTCAGGAAATGTGAATGCTTTGCATTATGTGTTGTTGTTTTTTTACAATCTGACCTCACTACCAGTTTGGGTGATGAGAGGTGGGATGGACTCTGGAAAGTGGGATGTGCACAGGGAGAGGGTCCTGTAGCATTGAAGTCAACCCTTTCCTTGTGTTTTCTTTCACTCTCAGCTCCCGCCTGTCCTTAGATGACTCAGGAGCATTGTTTCCTGGAGTTGCCAGTTAACAAGGTTGCCAACAAAAGCTCGTTGCTGTCTTCTGATGCTGAAACCTGCCCCTGTCATCTTTAGTTGATTGTAGAACAGAGAATACAGCCACGCTGGCAGGGGAGTCTGTAGCATAAGTTTAGATCTTATTGGATTGATGCAACTTATTTATACATATCAAAACAGAACCAACAGTCCTTACTATAGAGGGTGCCTGGGAAAGGCCCCAAGGTTGATTGTCCTCTGAATCTAGTGGTATCAGCAGAGTCACATCCTGGAAACATTCTGTGCCAGAGGCAGGTTATGTTAGCCTGACCCTTAGCTCAGGTACCAAGGGGTGGATTTCATTATCCAAGTTCAGCTAGGCACAAGGAATGGATACAACTATCTGGGCTCAGCCAGGAGTGACGATTACAAAGAAGTCACAAGAATGTAATTAGCTTGATCTTTAACTATGATTTCACATAATTTCCTTTGCTTGAAATTCTAGTAAAACTTCATGAAATCATACTGTATATAATAAACGTACTACATCAGCTCTGGGTCACTGTCTCTCCATCAGAGAGCAGCTATCCCACCAGGTCCCAGCTTTCCCTATTGTCTCTCTGTGTTTGTCACTTTTATTTTCTCAAACTCCTGTCAGGACTCGCATCTGCTCTCTAGCCATGCTAGTGATGGTAAAGAGAGAAATATTTATATTTGGTGCTTGAATCCAGTGACCTAAATAATGGGGAACTCTCAACCAGGCAAGGAGAATGCTCCAGGAGTGCACACACAATGAACTCAAAAAGCAAGGTAAGAATTGGGTGTAAATATGGGAAATTCAGAGTCTCAGAAAAGAGATCTCTACTCTTTGTTAAGCTTATTCAAATTCTTAATTTTCTAAGTCTAGTTAATGAAACTTGCCCTTGGTTTCCTGAAAAGGGAACTGTCAACTTTCAAACCTGGGGAAAGGTTGGAAAGCAATTGTGTGACCAATACACAGCAGAAAGTTCAGAGACTATTCCTATTCCTACATTCACACTATGGTCTCTAATTTATGATAGCCTTGATCCAGTGAAGGAGAGTTTAAGAATGTCTAAGAGTGGTGTAGCCACGGCTTTACAGCCTACAGTGGAGGGGTGAGAATCTCAAAAAATACTACTTCCCTCCTCTGTGCCATCTCCTCCTCCACCCATTGTTCCTGAGATAACAACCAAAAGCCCATCTGATAAAGATTTACTTCCTGATTATGAGCTGGACCTAAAGTTTGAGGTGGAATTGGACAAGCGTCATTGTGATTAGGGTGACTCAGATTATAAGAAAGATTTCTCTCGTAGCCGCCCAGCCTTTACTGCTGGATGCAGGTGCTTGGCCAAAAGTGAAAGTGACTTCATATTTCATTTTGCTGAAGGCTCAAGCTACTTGTACTGGGCTGAACTGCGTAGAAAGGATTAAAGGAATTTCCCAGCAGCTGCCAAGAATTCTTTATCTTAAAGATCTTTGCTTTCCCCTCTCAGGCCATAAGAAAATCTTAACTAGATATATGTCTATATTATAATTTTAATTTGCCTTTCTCTGATTTATAATTTTACTGTGCTGTATTACCAGTTTTAAATTCTAAGATTAATGTGAAAGTATAAGATCTGTGAAAATTGCAACCCAGGAAAGTTTAAACAAAGGCCAGCTATTTCCAAGCCTGCCTGTGATGCATAAACCCATGCAGACCAGCCCTGAGGATGTGAAACATGGGAATGGATGAGCAGTAGGCATGTCTTTCCAGCATTTTCTCCAAAATTCAAAGTATATTGTAGAATTATCTACATTAATAAAAGAGAAACATTCAAATTAAGCATCACTCTGCTATGCCCACCAGCCAATCAGGAGGAATATGCAAATTAGGAGGAGGGGGGAGCAGATGAAGGGATCTACCGGAGCCAAGTGCCACAGTGAAGATGAAGACTGACTGCAGACTCCAAAGTCTGCAGTGAATATGCAGGAAGCAGACTCTGGCTGAAGTCTGCAGCCAAGACAAAGAAAGCAGACTGTGGCTGGAGCAAAGGCCTGGGTGCCAGAGGAAAACCTGTGCTGGAAGCCAAGGGAAGGAAAGCCTATTGCACAAATCTCTTCATGCAACGCGTCTCTAGTTAAGATATAAACATTTAATAGCCAAATTGAAAAAAATTAATTCTGTGGTCAAGACTAAATATTTAATATTAAAACTGGTTTAAGTGTTAATAATTTTTAAATTGGATATTTTGACAGCTTTTCCGAATGTAATATTTCAAGAATTTAACTGAAAGACAGCTTCATGACATTTCAAGGGCCCTGAGGTGATGCAAAGATTTATTCTCTCTCCAAAAAATAAATATTTTTGGACTAAATTAGAACAATATAATATACTTAAAATTAACATAAGGAAGTACAACATTGGTCAAGAAAGTAGTTTAATAATTGGCTTTAAAGTCTCAAAGATATAATAGATAAATGTAACTAAAATGGAGAATTTGTGATAAAGCCTTTTCAGTAATAATTATTAATATGTTAATAATAAAAGTCCAGTCACTCTAGAGGAGACTGTGCTCTCTATTAGAGGAATGGACCAGTCACTATTTTCCTTGCAAAAATAAAAAAAGCCTAAAAAGGAACAAGGGCAGACAAAAAACAATAAAAATAAAATAAAAACCCTTGTCCTGCATTTTCCTCCCTATGCAACTTGGGATAGAATCTAAGGGATCAGCCAATATGATGATTTACAATCTCAGTTTCCCCCTCAGGCTCCAACCAGCCCTTTGGCCACTAGCACCACCACAAACCAGCTTTTCTAGACTTTGAAAGAAGTTAGAGCTACAGCAGCAACCTTAGCATGTTGTCTCTAAGGAAAATCTGGCAGTTTTAAATCAAAGTGGCAATGGGACTAGGAATGGGCTTTAACGCCTGCTCCTTCCACCCCCTGCCTTTTCTGTATCCTCATATACCTATACATAATTTTTCCAAGTCTTGGTAACTTAAAGACTTTGGAGCATTGCTAGATTAAATAATAAATATCCAAATATTTTAAAATAACATAAAATATTGAAACATTAATTACTAGACAAGTTTTCATTCATGTGCTCTTAGCTTTTATTACAAAAGGTCTCTTGTGCTTTGATGAATGTGTATTTTCTTAAAAGTAAGAGTACATTTAAAGCGTGTTCATAAATGTCGATCTAAGAAATATTGGCTGTTTGTTTTTTGGTTATCATTGAAAAATTAAGGTTTTTGCCTCCCTAAATAGAGGATAAATAGCTTATGTCAAAGTACTGAGGAAGACATAGCAGAAATCATTAGTGTCATTGCTGTCCACATCTAAGGACAAATGAAGTTAGAAAATAAGCCTTATTTTAGTTAGTTCTTTTCCTAGTAAAACTATTATGTTATATTAATCAGGTATTTAATAAATAAATAAATAAAACATTACATCTTTTAATCATAGGAACTAAAGCTTGTGAGCCTATGGTTCTGTCTAATACACTTTAATATATAATCTTTGGGTAACATTAAGTTTGACAATCCTTCAAGGATTTAAATAAAAAAAAAACACAACAATTTTCCCTAATCTAGAATTAGCTTTAGATCATCCCAATAGGCTCTGAAATTGCTTGAATGTTTGTTTTCTCTCTTATGAAAAAAAGCATAAAGCATGTAATTAATCACTGCCTAGCTGTTTTTCCAGTCATGTGACAGGTCCTAGAAATAAAAACAGATAATGAATTTACAGGGAGAAGTCTATAAGCTGTATTTAAATACTAACTCCTCCTTTCAGCAATTTTGCAAGCAATATCAAATAATGAATAAAACAGGAATTTCCTATAATCCTGTTTGTAGAAAGAGCCAATCAAATCTTAAAGATTCAGTTACAAAAACAAGAAGGGGGAGATGGGTTTTATCCTACTCACAGAATCAATTAAATCATGCTCTTTACACATTAAATTTTTAAAATTGTGACCATGAGGGTCGCACAGCAGCTGAGAGGCATCAAGTGTCTGGTGCCATGGCATCTGCCAGTGTGGCACGATGGAAGGATTTACAAACAGGGCAATGGAGAGGGCTGGATTCAGTAATAATGTGGGAAAGAGGCCACGTTTGCATCTTTCCAGAAGGTGCTTCTAACCCCATCTGGGTGCCAGAGCAAGTGGTGTGTCATGACCATGGACCTGGGAGAACAGCTCATCCCACCATTCAAGAAGCTAAAGATCACACCCCCAGTGATGATGCCAGCTCAGCCACCAACCCCAAAGAAAGAGAGCAGAAGGCAGGTGACCAAAGGTCACCGGATAAGCTAGCATCCCCACATGGGGTCAACTGAAGAAACTGACCATCCATGCTTGGCAAATGGTGAAAGAACAGGGGGTTCAGGTAACCCCCTCCACCCTTTTTGTTACTATAATGGCACTTGTCAGCTGCCATGTAAGCATGGCTGCAGCAGAAACTTACTGGGCTTATGTTCCAGACCCCACTGTGGTCAATCCAGCCACCTGGACCAGGAAATCAGTATCAGTAGCTCCGACAAGCACATAACTCCTTCTTCCCAAGGTGATTATATTTATAATGGATTTAGTGGGGGGGGGATCTCTATTTGTTTATCCAAAAAGGGGACTTCAGGATGTTTGTGCTTGGCCAAGAAAATAAGACATCCTATGGAGCACAGACATTGCTAACGTCACAGACCCCTGGGATATGGGAAAATATAGTCAGACAGTTACTAAACCAGAATATCCCAAGGCCACCCAATGGCTGTCTGATAAGCACCCCCCATTCCCTTACTTCCCTAATAACACCACTACTGAGCTGGGAGCATTTCCTCAATGGCAAGATTGGGCCAACCCTGTACCAGTGAGACATAATATTTCTGACTCTGACTTGTATGTATTAGATTGGTCTCACAGGCTTGATGATAAGTATCCCCATCATGAGCTTATGTAACCAGGAGGGTTTGTGGGTAATGCCCTGACCATGAAAATAAGAAACTTACAGAAAGATCTTTGACATTTAGCCACTGCCCTTGACTTTCTTAATTTTGCTGGCTCTTCCTTAGCTAATATTAAAGGAGCATGTTCATCAAGCCCTTGCTATGGCTTATGAGCCTGTGTCCAGCCACCATATGTGTTGGTGACTGGAAATGTGAACATCACCAGAATAGGCACCCATCATGCTGTCCAATGCCATCACTGTAACCTTACCAGCTGTGTTTCCAGGCATAATCTGAATGAAGATATACTAATTTTAAAGCAGCCTTCTTTTATTATGCTTCCTACCAACATAACAGGAAAATAGTATCAACCTGCAGGCCTCTAGGCATTGCAGGAACTACACAATCAGCTATCCTGGGAAAAGCATGATTTGGGACTTATTATTTTTGGTATTTTTATCCCACTTACTGTTATCACATCGCTGTGACTGCTTCTCTTGCATTGACCCAAAGCATACAGAACATAAAGTTTGTCAATGAATTGGTTCAGAAACACCTCAACTGCATTTCAAGAAGATATAGACAAAAAGCTAGAAACAAAGTTAAATGCTTTGGAAGATGTAAGAAGAGGACTAGGCAATCAATTAGAAAGTGTCAAGGTTAGACAGCGACAATAACATTCTGTTTTTACATATATTTGTGTGACTTCAACCCGCTATAACAGTTCTCTATGGGATTGGAATAAAATCAAGATGTGCCTATAGGCAATATGGCATCATAATAATATAAGCATAAACCTAGTGTGGCTACACAAACATGTACAGGCCATTCAGAACAGTCATGATGAAATTATATGTCCAGTGAAACTGACAAAAGAATTGCTGGATGATTTAAAAGGATTTAATCGGTGGAAAATGTTAAAGCATATCACTCAGTACCTAATAGGATTCCTTTGTGTACCACTAATTTTAACCTGCTTTCTTTCAGTCAGCAGCAAGTTCCTGTGATCTCAAGTCCGAAGGCTCCAATTAGATGTCCATAAGCTACATTTAAAATATAAAAAAGGGGAAATGTAGAGAGCACCTGGGAAAAGCCCCTAAACTGATTGTTATCTGAATTCAGTGGCATTGGCAGAGCCACATCCTGGAAATATTCCATGCCAGAGGCAGGTATGTTGTGCGCCTGACTCTCAGCTCAGGTGCCAGGGGGTGGGTTTCATTATTCAAGTTCAGCCAGGCACAAGGAATGGACACAATTAACCTGGCTCAGCCAGGAGTGACAATTACAAAGAAGTCACAAGAATGAAAAATTACAGCTTGATTTTTAACTATGATTTCACACAATTTCCTTTGCTTAAAACTCTAGTAATACTTTCTGGAATTATGCTATATATAATAAACGTACTACATCAGCTCTGGGTCACTGTTTCTCCATCAGAGGGCAGCTGTCCCATCTGGTCCCAGCTTTCTCTTCTATCTTTGTTTCTGTTTCTTTCATTTTCTCAATCCCCTGTTGCCCCTACTCAGGACTCCTGTCCACTCTCTAGCTGCAGTGGACATTATAAAGAAAGAAATATTTATACATTGCCACTGCTCCCCTCTCCCAGTTCCCGAAACATATCAGAAAAAAATTATGATGCATATGAGATAGAAGTTAATTTCCCCCTAGATCTAAATAGGATAAAGAATGGACTCAATACTCATAATATAGGTGTCTTTTCTAGCCTGCATATGTAACATCATTCTTAACCAGGCACCCAGACCTGTCAGAGAGCCAAGGGTCCCAGTTATATTGGCAAGTGGGAGTGGGGAAATTAATTAATTGAGGAGAATTCTAACAACCTGAGAAAAAGATTGTGCAAAAAGTTCAATAACTACAGAGGAAGAGCATAAAAGTGGAGACCCACAAAAACTAAGTACAAAATAAAAATTTCTCTTAAGAGTTATTTCTCAGTGTAGATGTTCATGGACAAATAATCAATGAGCTCAGTAGGAAAATCTGAATTATTTCTACCAGTGTTGGCCTGAAGATGAAAGGGAAAACTATGTAGTCACATGAGGTTTAGTGTGCATTGGTTTAGGCAACTCTCAACTTAATTCTTTCGTATCACTCTTCTGTGAAATTAGCTGTGATTAGGCAATGAGCAGAATTTCTTGGCTGGCTCAGAAGCTGCTCTGTTAAAATTGGCCGAAGAATACAACAAGAGGATATAATCCTGGTAAACATATATGCACTCAATGTAGGAGGACCTAAATATATAAAAATCTCTTGACAATAATACAGTCATAGTGGGGGCTTTAATACCCCACTGACATCATTGGATAAATCCTTTAGACAAAACATCAGCAAAGAGACAGCAATCCTAAATGATTCATTAGGTCAGATGGACTTAATTGACAGCTTCAGAAAATTTCACCCCAAAGCCATGGAATATACATTCTTCTCAAGTACACATGGGACATTTGCAAAAATAAGCCACATATTGTGTCACAGGGAAAGTCTCTCCAAATTCAAGCATCTTCTCAGTCCACAATAGCATAATATTAGAAATCAACTACAATAAAAAATTAAAAAATCCAAACACTAGGAAGCTGAATAGCATGCTATTAAACAATGACTAGGATACCAAATAGATCGATGAATAAATTAAAAACATCCTAGAAACAAATGAGACAATGAAAACATAACAATCCAAAACCTATTGGACACAGTGAAAGCAGTTTTAAGAGGGAAGTTTATAGTTTTACAGGCCTACCTCAAAAAACAAGAAAAAATGATAATAAATTATCTAACTATACAACTTAAAGAATTAGAAAGAGAGCCACAAGAAAAGACCAGAGTGAGCAGAAGGAAGGAGGTAATAAAGATCAGATCAGAAATAAATGATATAGAGACCAAAACACAATACAAAAGATCAATGAAACCAAGAGCTGGTTCTTTGAAAGGATAAACAAGATTGATGAACCTCTAGCCAAGCTCACCAAGAAACAAAAAGAGAGAGCCCAAATAAACAAAATTAGAAATGAAAGAGGTGAAATAACAAAAGACCCCATAGAAATACAAAGGATTGTTAAAAAATACTATGAACAACTTTATTCCAACAAACTAGACAACCTATAGGAAATGAACATATTCCTAGAAAAATACAACCTTTCAAAACTCAATCAGGAAGAGTCGATAACTTGGAGGAAATTGAAGCAGTCATCAAAAAGCTTCCAATGAACAAAAACCCAGGGCCAGATAGCCTCAGAGGGGAGTTTTACCAAACATTCAAAGAAGAACTAAAACTTATCCTCCTCAGACTATTCCAAAAAATTCAAAAGGAAGAAAAACTTCCAAGCTCATTCTATGAAGCCATCATTACCCTAATACCAAAACCAGATAAGACACTACAAAGAAAGAGAATTACAGGCCAATATCCCTCATCAACATAGATGCTAAAATCTCCAACAAAATTCTAACAAAGCAGATTCAGCAGTACCATACACCATGACCAAGTAGGATTTATCCTGGGGATGTAAAGATGATACAATACCTGCAAATCAATAAACATGATACACCACATAAACAAATTTAGAGATAAAAATCACATAGTCATATCAATTGATGAGGAAAAACATTTGACAAAATCCAGCACCCTTTCTTGATAAAAACTCTCAGCAAATTGTGAATAGAGGGATCATACCTCAACATAATAAAAGCCATATATGAAAAACCCACAGCCAACATCATACTCAATGGCAAAAATTAAAACCACTTCCCCTAAGAACAGGAATAAGATAGGAATGCCCATTTTCACCACTCCTGTTCAACATAGTATTAGAAGGGCAAGAAGAAGAAATAAAAGGTATCCAATTGGAAAAAAAGACATAAAACTGTCATTATTCATAGATGACATGATACTGTACATAGAAAACCCTAAAGACTCCATCAAAAAATTATTAGACTTAATAAATGAATTTGGCAATGTAGCCGGATACAAAATTAAAGTTAAAAAATCTATAGCATGTTTATACACTAATAGTGAACTTACAGAGAGATTAAAAAAACAACCCTATTAACCATCACACCAAAAACATTAAGATACCTAGGAATAAAATTAACTAAGGAGATAAAAGACCTGTACACAGAAAACTACAGGACACTGAAAAAAGAGATAGAGAAAGACATAAAAAGATGGAAGAAAATACTGTGTTCATGGATTGGTAGAATTAAAATCATTAAAATGTCCATACTACCCAAAGCAATCTATAGATTCAATACACTCCCCATTAAGATACCAATGACATATTTCACAGAACTAGAATGAACTCTCCAAAAATTTATCTGGAATAAAAAAAAAAAAGACCCTGAATAGTTGTAGCAATCCTGTGAAAGAAGGTCAAAGTAGAAGGGATCACAATACAGATTGTGATGTTAAGCTGTATTAAAAAACCACTGTTCTCAAAACTGCCTGGTACTGGCACAAGCATGGACATATAGATCATTTAAATAGAATAAAGAACCCAGAAATCAACCCAAACCACTATGCCCAATTAATATTTGACAAAAGAGGCAAGAACATACAATGAAATCAATACAGTCTTTTCAATAAATGGTATTGGGAAAATTGGACAGATACATGTAAAAAAATGAAACCAGACCACCAACTTACACCACTAACAAAAATAAACTCAAAATGGATAAAGGACTTAAACATAATATGAGAAACCATAAAAATATTAGAGGAAGCTACAGGCAGCAAAGTCTGACATATGCCAAAGCAATATCTTCACTGATAAAGCTCCTAAGGCAATGGAAACGAAAGAGAAAATAAACAAATGGGACTACATCAAAATAAAAAAGTCTGTACAGCAAAAGAAACCATTAACAAAACAATAAGAAAGACCACTGTATGACAGAGAATATTTACCAATGTTATCACAGATAAGGGTTTATTTTCCAACATTTACAGGGAACTCATAGAACTTAACAAAAGGAAGATAAACAATCCAATAAAAAAAAAATGGGCAATGGTCCTCATAGATGCTTTTGAAAGAGGACATAAAGAAGGCCAAAAGACATATGAAAACATGCTCCAAGTCACTAATCATTTGAGAGGTGCAAATCAAAATGACTATGTGGACCATCTCACACCTGTCAGAATGCCTATTATCAACAAATCAACAAACGACAAGTGCTGGTGAGGATGTTGAGAAAAAGGAACCCTAGTGCACTGCTGGTAGAAATACAGACTGATGCAACCACTGTGGAGAACAGTATGGAGTTTCCTCAAAACACTAAAAATGGGACTTCCATTTGACCCAGTGATCCCACTCCTAGGAATATATCCCAAGAAACTAGAGACATCAATCATAGCAGCACAATTTACCATAGTGAATATTTGGAAACAGCCTAAGTGCTCACCAGCAGATGAGTGGATTAAAAGACAGTGGTATATCTATACAATGGAATATGACACTGTGGTAAAAAAGAAGGAATTCTTACCATATGCAACACCATGGATAGAACTGGAGAGCATTATGCTAAGTGAAATAAGCCAGTCAGAGAAAGATAAATATCACATGATCTCACTCATTTGTAGGATATAATGAATAATATAAACTGATGAATTAAAACAAATCCAAAGATAGAGAAGCATCAATCAAACTGTCAAACCTCAGAGGGAAGGTAGGGGAGAGTGGGAGTAATGGGGGTACCAAAGGACTTGTATACATGCATATAAGCCCAACCAATAGACACAATCACTAGGAAGGGAGGGCATGAGAGGAGTTTTTTTTTTTTTTTTTGCGGGGAATGGGGAGTAAGGATACATACTAGTATGTTATACCTTAATAAGTAATAATAATAATAATAATAATAGTAATAATAATAAAGATCAGCTGAGGAGGGGGTTTGGAGACTTTTTCCAGGACCAGATGAAACATCACCATGGAGGACAATTGTGAGGAATTTTCTGAGTTAGGAGAAAGGTCTTAGGTACAGAGATAAGTCATTAAATGGGACTAGGTTAGCAGTTTTTGAAGAGGGACCAGAAGAAACAGATTCTTGGAAGAGAGGGTACAGGGTACTAGAATAGAAGTGAGTTCTCAAAGAAAATACCTAATTCCCAGAGCAAGGTTGGGAGGGTAGTAGGAGGTGCCCTGGCTGAAAAGTATGACCCAGGCTGAAGTCCCAACCCTCCTGTGTGCATATCCCATGATCCTGGGGAAACCCCCAGAGCCAGCTTCCTCACAGATTCACAGGAAACCTTCCTGCTATCTTACAGGACTGTTAAAGAATCACCAGCAACAACACATAAACATCTTCTGTGCGGGTATATTTATGAGCATAATTGTAGACCAGATAAGTCATGTCTAACGCTGAGCAGGACAAATTGTATTTGTTTCCCCATGCTTGCCTCATCATTTGTGAAGCTAACAGCATGCTTTATTTTTTGTTACCTATATGCAAAGATTTTATTTCCCCCTTTAATTTGCCCACATTACAGATATATAGTATTTTTTATGACTAGTTAGGCTATTAGGATACTGTATTTACAGTGAAATTCCTATTGATATTTTCCCATTGATTTCTTTTCCCACATCCTTCACTTTTGCTTTAAAGTACCTAAAAATTGACCAAAATCCCTGTTCAACAGTTCTCCTTACCTATAATTCATTTCTTTCAGCATCTTGAAAAAATCGATGAGGGATTTTCTGTATATCTACATCTCTTTGTGTGTTCACATATATGCACATAGGGCTTGTATCTATGGAATACCAAACCTTTGGGAAAAATATTGCACAGTTAATACTTTTGGCTTCACTTCAAACAAGAAATAGATAGTTCTTCCATTTTATGGATGAAAAATAAAGGCCCAGTCACTCATGGCATAAATATTCTAACTAATTAGAATCTATTTTTTTGGAAGACTCGGCCTCTTATATCTTATATTATCATCTTTCTCAGTCACCCCAATAGGAAGAAATTAAGCATGGCCCATCTTCACCTTTAGTTCACTCTCCATGGAAAGCTGCAGTCTCTGGGCTAAAGGACAGCTCAGGGGGATGAAAGGACAAGGGAAGGGCCTAAGATTGTTACAAGTCTACTCAGAATTCCTCTGCTAACACTTTCCCAGTTGGTCTGTGTGACTGATGTTTGAATGTTGTGCTGGTCAGGTCTCAAATCCTCAACTTGAACCTGCACTAACTGTGATTCCACCCAGTAGTGTAGAAGGCATTCAGTACCTGGCTCTGCCATCATACGCCTTTAAGGCCCAGCATATAAACTTTAAGATTGTAGTCCAGAAGATCAGATTTTTAGAGCTCAAGGGAAGAGAAGCAAGCCTGCAGCCTCCTTTCAGACCAAGAGTTGGAGGTGGGTGATGATTGGACAGAAGCCTTTCTAACAGTATTCCTAAGCCTGCAGACATAATTAACAGAACCTCAGCTGCCTGCTGTCAGAGGCCAACATCAGGGGTAATTAGTACACTGGGTACCTGAGGATCACAAGGTCTAATAAGGAAAAGAAATAGAAAAAGTATATTTACAGAAGTAGAATGAAATCCCAGAAATGACCTTGCGAAGTCAGGGTAGCAGCCTAAAAAATCAATGGGCTCCTTTATGAGTAGCTGAGGTAACAACAACTCGGATCTGGCAGAATATCACTGAGCTGCTATGCCGGGTCAAATGCTAACTAGCCACCTCCAAAGCCAGTACCACTGTGATGCGGGGCTCACCCTTAGCATCCACAATGGAATAAAAGGTGATGATTGATCTGGAGCATGACGAATGCCCAGGAGAGCCCAGAGAATTTGGCAGGTCACCGTGGTGAGAGACAAGAGAAACAAAAAGGCTCCAAGATAGCAGCCTCAGGTTCCCGAGCAGCACAAAGGACATGGGTTTCAATATACACTGCCCGTCTCTGTGTTGGGCACGAAAGGGAACAAAGTGGTCAGTGTTAAAACAAAGAGCAAAAAGGGTGGGTGACCGTCTTGGAACTAAATGTTAAAAACTCTAACCTAAAGGCATGTGTATTGACCTGAGCAGCTGAGTGGGGTGTTCTCTCAAAGAATGAAGTAAGCGGACTTGGTACCTGGCCCCAGGAAGCACACCACCACTCTGGGTGTCGTGAAGCCCAGTTGCTCACATCCTCCTGACCCCACATTTCCCTCATTTGAAGATTGAACTCATTAGCTTAGTGCTTTGGTTTCCACTAACATGAAAACCGTTCTGTGGAGACATCTCCTTAGTGTGCATTTCAGTGCTTTTTCCAGGAGCATGTTTGGCAGTGAAGTGACAAGTACAGATTTACATCTCTCTTTCATCTCTAACCTTTTAAAGACACTAGCCCATACCCTAACACTGCTGACCTGCTCTTCAAAGTACACAGTACGAATGGTTCTCCCTGTAGTTCTGCTCCCAGAGTTCCAAGCTAGTTTCACCTTGAGATTGGTAAATACCTCTGTTTCAAGCACTTTTTTCCCCCCTAATGCTTTGGGTTTGCTGTGCTGGCTACGTGCTTGATTTATGATCTTCCCAGTCAAGGACTATATATAGACTCTTAGGACCTCTTGTTTCTAGATCCAGAGTTTTATCTTAATTTCCAGTTTTTAGGACCCCCTGGGTCTGTTCTACACCAAACCTTGTCCTTCCTTGGTGGCTCTTGCCTTATCTTATCTGTTTTTAGCCTCATCTTGCAGTAGCCTTTTGGGATCGTCTATTGCTCATGGTCATGGTGTGAAGCTGAGTATCCAAGGAAGATGGCAAGGGGTGTCAGTAAAGAAGAAAATAAAGAAGGGAGGTGACACACCAAAGCTTGAACTACCTTCAACAGGGTCTTTACCATTAGGACCATTCTCTTAGTAGTTACCATTAAGATGATTTATCGGGTAATTTTTAAAACATTGCACACCCAGCACCTTGATTCCTAGAATTCCAAAACCACAGCAACTGCAGCTATTTTGAAGTAGCTCTCCCAAATCAAAAGTAAATGTGGCACAGAGTGGAGAATGGGGTTTCTATTGACTATCCGAGTAGCCAGAACTCTCAGTAATTGATAACCTCAATTTTGAGTGCCCCTAGGTTCTAGTCATAGTTCTATTATCAACAAAAATACAACTATTTTTCCAACTAAAATCTGTTTTCTCACACCTACATCAAAGAAAATTGTCTCTGATAATTTATTAGAGATAAACTTTAAAGACATAAATTTATCAGAGATAAATAGTAAAGAGGTTTACAGGTACTATTGCTGGTGGAAGTAGGGTTCTTATAGTATCATAAGAAAAGGCATTTTCAGGGGCTCACAAAGGACCATGAGGTCAGGTGGTAAGATTTATTTGCGTGAAAATAGAAGGGCCTGGGATTTCAATGCCCCATTTGTCTACCCCTTCATGGGAAATCAGGGTCAGAAACAGGGCCAGTGCCCAGTGATTCTGTGCCAGAGCAAAGCTGGTCCAGTCCAGCCTTTCCACCATCTGGCAGCTTAGCTCATGTTTGCAGCTGCAGTCCACTCCTGAGAGGTGGTATCCAGGCTGTATTACACAATAACATTATGTATGAAGAAACAGAGTATTAATTGAAGGTAGCATGTTGTATATTAAAGATGTATATTGAAAAACAAGGTTTTGGGTATTGTTGTTTTGTATTTTTTGTTTGTTTGTTTGTTTGTTTTTTGTAATCTAGGCACAGTTGACATTTTGGGGGCCAGGGAAATCTTTGCTGTAAAGAGCTGCATGTGCATTGCAGGGTGTTTAGCTGAACTCCCACTCACTCTGCCATGAGCCAGTCTCACACTAGTCACCACTAAGAACATGTTGGGACATTGTCAAATGCCTCCTAGAAGGCAAATTTCGCCCCTGGTGAAAACCACTACTCTAAAGCAATAACTATTTTTCAAAGGTATAATAAGCTAACAATGAAGATAAAATGGGATCATAAACTCAATGAATAAAAAAGCCAGGGAAGAAGAAAATGGGGGAAAAAACAGTGCAACACATAGAATTTAGTCAAGGTGTTGGATCTAAACTGAACCATAGCAATGAGTAAACATCGATGGTCTCAAGAAGCAAAGAACACAAAATTCAACTCTGTGCCACTTAAAAGAATCTGTTTTAAATATAAAAACACAGATAAGTTAAAGGTTAAAGAATGAAAAATGCATACCATTCAATCACTAATTTAATTTTTAAAGCTAAGTGGGTAGATTAATACTATAAGATAAGAGAAAAAGCAGACTGCAGAATAAGGACTGTTATTAAGAACTAGAGACCCAATGCACCAAATTGATGCATGGGGGTGGGATAGGTGTCTCTCAGCCAGACCTGAGCCCTCTCCAATCTGGGACTCCTTGGGGGATGTCCAACTGCTGGTTGCTCTCCTCTGCTGGCCTGGTTGCCCCCAACTGTCCTACCCTGCTGGCCTTCTCTCACCCCAATGTCCCTCCCCTGCTGGTCTGGTTGCCCATAACTACCCTCCCCTGCTGACCTGATCTTGCCCTCAACTGCCCTCTTGTGCTGGCTTGATCTCTCCCCCAATTGCCCTCCCCTGCTGGCCTGATCACCCCTAACCCCATGCCTGATCTTGTCCCTTACTGCTCTCCCCTGTTTGTCTGATCACCCTAACTGCCTCTGCCTTAGCCCCCACCACCATGGCTTTGTTCAGAAGAAAGGCAGATGTCTGGTCAACCTGATCTAATTAGCATATTTTCTTTTTATTAGTATAGATAGAATATATAGAATAGAATTGCTTAAATGAGGAAGGTGAACGCCTTTTTTAGCAAGAGGAAATGCACTTAGCAGACAAAAATATATAACCCTTATATCTGGACTGATAGCCAGCTATATGCACTCTACTGCCAAACCAGTCACTAAAAAGTTGAACCACTGTCTTACACCTTACACTAAATAGCTGTTGCCCTTAAAACCCTTCCTTAGCCCCCATCTTAGGTTCTGCCTTCTCAGTTCACCCAGATTAGGTTCTGATTGGTTGGTTTCTATGCCAGTCAGCATCTAAAGCTCCACCTTCTAGGCAACCATTGGCTCCTATGGGAAATCCAGAATGGCCCTGACTTCATGTTGGTGCCAGCCTTCAGTCACGCTCCCAATCTGCTACTGGGTATATCTCTGGTCCACTCTGAGAAGCAGTACCTAAGGTCTGTGCTGGTGGCAATTTTGAATTCTCATCCCTGACTTAACCTTCTTACAGTGTGAACTCCATGAAGGCAAGCATTTGTCTTGTTTTAGTTCACTCATAGACTTTACATGTGTCTATGCATCTATACTAGCACCAAATGGTGACCAGTTGGATGGCTGTTTTGCTTGTCCCTTTTTATATATAGATAACAAAGACAGTATATGATAATGAAGAATCATATTCAAGAATATAAGAGAACTTCAAAATACAGAAAGCCAAAATTGGTTGTACTAAAAGAATTAGAGAAATCCAAAGACATTGCTGGGGACATCAATACTCCTCTCTCAGCAAAAATACAGAAGAAAACCAGTCAGAAAATATAAAATCTAAACAACAATATCAATTACCTTTATGCAAGAAATATTTATCTATAATAATAAAAGGGTAATATACTAATTAGATCAGATGTCTTTCCTGACTAAGCTGGGGCCCTAGGGAAGCAGCCTGGGTTCTGGGTGCCAGCTGGCAGCCAGAAGAAGGAAACCTTAATCCCAGGTGCAGGAGGGAAGCTGGTGCTGGCAGTCAGGAAAAGGAAGGCCTATTCTTGCACAAATTTTCATACATCAGGCCTCTAGTAGAATATAATCAAACAGAGAAATAGTCATTCTTTTAAACAATACTCATTCTTTTAAACTTCAAAATTTTACCAAATAGATCATTTGTAAGCTAAAACATATCTCAAAGAATAGAAAAAAAATTAAATCATATAAAGTATGTTTTGTGGCCACAGTGGAATCAAGCTAGAAATGAATAATAGGTAGATGTATTTAGCATCCCTAAATATTTGAAAATTAAATATCACATATCTAAATAAAGGAGGAAATGATAAAATCACAATGTCATTTCAATTCTTTGTATTAAATAAACATAATAATACAACATCAAAGTCTGTGGAACACAAATTACTAATTAGAGGGAAATTTATAGCCTAAAATGCTTATAGTAGAAAACTCTCAAATTAAAACTCAAAATTTCACTTTAATAAATAAGAAAGAAGTTAATAAATTAAATGTGAAGCCTACATGAGAAAATAATAAATATAAGAGCAAGCCTTAATAAAAATTAAAAAATGATTAAAAAATCACTGAAACAAAAAAAAGGCTTCTTAAAAAATAAAATAAAATTAGAAGCCTCCAGCCATATTTACCAAGAAATAAAAAAGAGAAAACAAATAAATTTCCATGATTGGGAGGAAAATAGAGGCCATGACAACAAATCCAATATACCTTCAAAATATTAAATAAACAGTATGGATAATTTTATGCCAGTAAATGTTACACTTAAAAAATTGGTTAATTTATTGAGAGTCAAAAAGTACCAAAATCAAGAAAAATGGATTATATATATATATATATATACACATATACTATTTAATACAATCATTAAATTATCCTAATATATAAAAACCCAGAGTCCATAACTGCATCCTTTTCATTTTTGCATCTATGGGGATAAGGGACTGTATTCTATAATTTTCCTATATTTTAATGTCTATCTAGTTGTCATATCAAGATAAAACTCACTTCATAAAATGAATTTTAAAAGAATAGGAAGCAGAAACCAAGAACATGAAGCACCAGGAATTCTGTGAATTGTAATTCTCAAGCAGACACATTGCGGGACTTCCTAGACACTAGAGCAAAATGAACCTGGAACAAGTTACTATTGTGGGTGGAGGATGGAGAGAAAGCAAAGCAAAGGTGAGAGACATAAGTAAAGTCAGAGTGTTGAGGAAGAATTAAAGGGAAGATATCTTGCAACTTCTAGGAAGCAAAGAAAAAAATGGAGCAAAAAAAAATGGCTGTGGAATAGACAGACGTGTCTGGAGCCCTGTCACTGGGCAGATGGAGAGAGAGCAGCTGAGAGTCGCACTGGAGTGTTTGTTGAAAAGTTAAGAGTCAGTTATCCTCCAGGAGAAGGTGGGGGACTGCAGGACGGGGCTTCCTTGACCAGTCAGCCCCACTGCCATAGGGTTTTTGTCTCCCAGAGTCACCAGTGCGAACGTGGAGACCACACCATCTTGCAGGGGGAAGTGGATATCTATAGTGGTCTGAAAGCTACAGCTGCAGCACCCATTGAACAGCCGGGAGACCCAGAACACCGCTCTCCAATCGGCATAGACACTCGAACTCAGAGGAGCTCAACACGCCACACGGAAAAGTCAGATTTCACCTGGGATAAGTGCCTTGTGTGTTGTACCTGGTTGTGTTGTAGTTTGTGCCTTTAAATCAACATAGGAGAGAGAACTACATATCCAGGCACCCGGAGAAGAAAGACCATGGACTGATGAAGAAACAGCCAGCATATAACAGAAAAGCAGGTATCACCAGAAAAGGAAGTAAACAAAATACAAGCAAAAATGAACCTGCCAGAAAAAGAGTTCAGAGAAATGGTCATAAGGTGGCTGAAAAGAATGGAAGACAAAATTGACAATATGAATAAGAGCCAAAAGGAAATGAAGAAGAGCCAAGAGGAAATGAAGAAGAGCCAAAAGGAAATGAAGAAGATACAAGAGGAAATGAAGAAGAAGCAAGAAGAAATGAAGAATAATCAAGAAGAAATGAAAAATGACATCACTGCTATAAAGAACTCAATAGAGAGCATCAAAAGTAGACTAGAAGAAGCAGAGGACCACATCAGTGAGCTGGAAGACAAGGTAGGAAAAAATACACAAGTACAGCAGCTTCTAGAAAAAAAAGTTAAAAGGCAAGAGCAGAGCCTAAGGGAACTTTGAGATAACATGAAACAAAACAACATCCTCATAATTGGGGATCCAGAAAGAGTGGAAACTGAACAAGGAATAGAAAACCTGTTTGAAGAAATAATGACAGAAAACTTCCCTAATATAGAAAAGAAAAAACCCACACAAATTCAAGAAGCTCACAGAGTCCCAAGCAAAATGAACGCCAAAAAACTGACACAAAGGCACATTATAATTAAATTGGCAAACACAAACAACAAAATAAGAATCTTAAAAGTGGCCAGAGAGAAACAGAAGGTTACCTACAAAGGAACCCCCATCAGACTAGCAACTGATTTCTCAACAGAAACTCATCAGACCAGACGGGAATGGAATGAAATATACAACGTCATGCAAAGGAAGGGTCTGAATCCAAGAATATTGTACCCAGCAAGGTTTTCCATCAAAATTGAAGATGAAATCAGGAGCTTCACAGACAAAAAAGGACTTAGGGAATATACTACCACCAAACCAGCAATGCAAGAAATGTTAAAGGGTATGCAGTAAAAAAAAGAAATAGGAAGCAAAGAAGAAAGTCAGGGGTAAAGATTAAAAATGGCGACAGATAAGTCCCTATCAATAATAACTTTAAATGTAAACAGATTAAATGCTCCAATCAAAAGACATAGGGTAACCAATTGGATAAGAAAACATGATCTATATATCTGCTGTCTACAAGAAACCCACCTCAGAAAAAAAGATGCACACAGATTGAGGGTGAAGGGATGAAAGATGGTATTTCAGGCAAATGAAAATGAAAAAAAAAAACAACAAAAAAAAAGCTGGGGTTGCAATGCTTATATCTGACAAATTAGATCTCAAAGTGAAGGACATAACAAGAGATAAAGAAGGCCACTTCATAATACTAAAGGGAACAATCCAACAAGAAGAAATAACTTTGGTAAACATATATGCACTCAATATAGGGGCACCTAAATACATAAAAAAATTCCTGAAGGATACTAAGGGAGAGATTGACAGCAATATAATCATAGTACGAGACATTAATACTGTCACCATTGGACAACCAGCAAAGAAACATCAATCCTAAATGACTCACTAGACCAGACGGAATTAATTGACATCTACAGAACATTTCACCCCAAAGCCACAGAATATACATTCTTCTCCAGTGCACATGGTCATTTTCAAAGATAGATCATATGTTGGGTCATAGTAAAAGTCTCTTCAAATTCAAGAAGATATAAATTATATCAAGCATTTTCTCAGACCATATTGGCATAAAAAATGGAAATCAACTACAATAAAAACAATTTAAAGAAATCAAACACAAGGAGAATAAACAGCATGCTATTAAACAATGACTGGGTAACCAGAGAGATCAAGGAAGAAATAAAAAAACATCATGGCAACAAATGACAATGATAACACAACAATACAAACTTTATGGGACACAATGAAAGCAGTTTTGAGAGGGAAGTTCATAGCTCTACAAGCCTACTGAAAAAAAAAAAAGGAAACAATGGTAATAAATTTCCTAACTCTACAACTCAAAAAGCTAGAAAGGGAGCAACAAGAAATGCCCAATGTATGCAGAAGGAAGAAAATAGTAAAGATTGGAGTGGAGGTAAACAACATGGAGACCAAAGAAACAATTCAAAAGATCAACAAAACCAAGAGCTGATTCTTTGAAAGGAAAAACAAGATTGATGGACCTCTAGCCACGCTCACCAAGAAGCAAAGAGAGAAGACTCAAATAAACGAAATCAGAAATGAAAGAGGAGAAATAACAGCAGACCCCTCCGAAATACAAAGGATTGTTAAAAAATACTATGAACAACTCTATTCCAACAAATTGGACAACCTGCAAGAAATGGATATATTCCTATAAAAATATAACCTTCCAAAACTCAATCAGGAGGAATCTAAACATCTCAATAGTCTAATAACTATGGAAGAAATTGAAGCAGTCATCAAAAAGCTTCCAGCAAATAAAACCCTGGGACCAGATGGCTACATAGGAGAGTTTTACCAAACATTCAAAGAAGAATTAAAACCTATCCTCCTCAGATTATTCAAAAACATTCAAGAAGAAAGAACACTTCCAAACACCTTCTATGGAGCCAGCATCACCCTAATACCAAAACCAGATAAAGACAACACAATGAAAGAGAATTATAGGCCAATATCTCTCATGAACATGGATGCCAAAATCCTCAACAAAGTTCTAGCAAATTGGATCCAGCAGTACATCAGAAAGATCATATATCATGACCAAGTAGGATTCATCTCAGGAATGCAAGCATGGTACAATATCTACAAATCAATAAATGTGATACATCACATAAACAAATTGAGAGATAAAAATCACATAGTCATATCAATTGATGCAGAAAAAAATCCAACACATTTTCTCGATAAAAACTCTCAGCAAGGTGGGAATACAAGAATCATACCTCAACATCATAAAAGCCATATATGATAAACCCACAGCTAACATCATACTCAATGGGCAAAAACTAAAACCATTTCCCCTAAAAACAGGAACAAGACAAGGATGCCCACTCTCATCCCTCCTGTTCAATGTCATACTGGAAGTATTAGCCATTGCAATTAGACAAGAAGAAAAAATAAAAGGCATCCAAATTGGAAAAGAAGAAGTAAAGCTGTCCTTATTTGCAGATGACATGATACTGTACATAAAAAACCCAAAGGACTCCATCCAAAAACTAATAGACTTAATAAATGAATTTGGCAATGTAGCAGGATACAAGATTAATGCCAAGAAATCTATGGAATTTATGTACACTAATAGTGAAATTACAGAAAGGGAGACTAAAAAAGTAATCCCATTTACCATTGCACCAAAAAAATTAAGATACCTAGGAATAAACTTAACTGAGGAGGTAAAAGACCTATATGCAGAAAACTACAGGATATTGAAAAAAGAGATAGAGGATGAAGTAACAGATTAAAGAGCATACCATGCTTATGGATTGGGAGAATCAACATCATTAAAATGTTCATACTACCCAAAGCAATCTATAGATTCAATGTACTACCCATTAAAATACCAATGACGTATTTCACAGACCTAGAAAGAACTCTTCAAAGATTCATCTGGAACAACAACAAAAAAAAGACCACAAATAGCCACAGTAATCCTGAGAAAGAAGAATAAAGTAGGTGGGATCTCAATACCAGATTTCAAACTATATTACAAAGGAACTGTTCTCAAAACAGTCTGGTATTTGCACAAGAACAGACATATAGACCAATGGAATAGAATAGAGAATCCAGATATCCACCCAAACCACTATGCTCAATTAATATTTGATAAAGGAGCCATGAACATACAATGGAGCCAAGACAGCCTCTTCAATAAATGGTGTTGGGAAAATTGGACAGATACATGCACAAAAATGAAACTGAACCACCAACTTACACCAAATACAAAATACAAAATGGATACACCAAAACTCAAAATGGATACAGGACTTAAACATTAGACTGGAAACCATAAAAATACTAGAGGAATCCACAGGAAGCTCAATCTCAGACATATGGTGAAAGATCTTCTTCACTGATACTGCTCCAAGGGCAATGGAAGCTAAAGAAAAAATATTTTGACTACATCAAAATAAAAAGCTTTTGCACAGCAAAAGAAATCATCAACAAAACAACAAGAAAGCCCATTGTTTGGGAGAACATATTTTCAAATGTTATCACCGATAAAGGTTTAATCTTCAACACCTACAGCCAACTTATACAACTTAATAAAAGGAAGATAAATGATCCAATAAAAAAATGGGCAATGGACCTAAATAGAACCTTTTCGAAAAACAACAGAAGGAAGGCCAAGGGACACATGAAAACATGCTCAAAATCACGAATTATCCGAGAGATGCAAATCAAAATGACAATGTGATACCATCTCACACCTGTTAGAATGGCAATCATCAACATATCAACAAATGAGGATGTGGAGAAAAAGGAACCCTTGTGCACTGCTGGTTGGAATGCAAACTGGTGCAGCCACTGTGGAGAACAGTATGGAGTTTCCTCAAAAAACTAAAAATGGATCGCCCATTTGGCCCAGCAATCCCACTCTTAGGAATATATCCTAAGAAAGTAGAAACACCAATGAGACAGGATTTATGCACCCCTATGTTCATAGCAGCACAATTTACAGTAGCTACAATTTGGAAACAGTCTGGGTGCCCATTAGCAGATGAGTGGATCAGAAAACTATGGTATATCTACACAATGGAATTCTATGCTGCCATTAAAAAGAAGGAACTCTTACCATTTGCAGCAATCTGGATGGAACTGGAGAGCCTTATGCTAAGTGAAATAAGCCAGTCAATGAAGGAGAAACACCACATGACTTCACTTATTTGTGGATAATAAAGAACATTATAAACTGATGAACAAAAGGAAAGATACAGAGGTAATAAAGCATCAAACAGCCTGTCAAATTACAGCAGAAAGGTTAAGGAGAGGTGGGGTAGATAAGAGATCAACCAAAGGACTTGTATGCGTGCATATAAGCATAACCAATGAACACAAGACACTGAGTAGGGAGGTTGGGGTATGCTTGGGAGGGGGGGCAATGGGGAAATATGTATACAGGTAACACAATAAAAAGAAAAGAAAAGAAAAGAAAAAAATGGAGCAAAGAAAGAAAAACAACACCTCTATTATTCTGTGAGCACCAAACTAAACTGGGTTGGGGTCTCAGACAATTCACTCATATGATTGCAAAGACAGACAGAAACTCCCAAATTGGGGAATGTGCATGTAGGGCTGAGGGACGGATCCTCTGTGCACTAATATTCATGCACTGGGCCCCTAGTACAATATATAGATGTTTATGTTGTGAAAATTATACAACTAGGAGGAAATCCAGGGTGGCAGTTTTTTGCCTAAATATTGATGTTTATAGATATTTCATGAAACCATAATCATATACTTTGCACTGATAGCTTTGTAACCTCAGACAAAATATATAGAAGATATAAATGTTGTCCTGAGCTAGCTTGTGCAAGCTGAGAATATAAAATGATGGGAAATGCTGACATTGGATATCTATTGCATGATTACATTTACCTTTCTTTCTTTCAACCACATGATTTTGTTAAAATTTGCTGTTGCTTTTTATCTATTTGTTGTTGGCTTTATTTTCTTTGAGTAAACATCAATTCTTCAAAGCCATTCAGAGAAGAGAATGGACCCTCACAGGCTGGAGACAGTGAGATTCTTGGGGGACAGTCCTGGACTAGACAGGAGCTGCTGTGTGAGAAGAGGCTCATTCTAAGTGGGTCGATCTGTATTAGTTATACCACTTGAAATGCTGAAGGCACACTTTTGTGTGGTGGTGTTTGGGGACTTTTGGGACACACTATATTTATATTCGATTAAACTAGGTCAGCTGCTTTGTTGGGACAATCCCAGAGGGAGCTACACATTTCCCCTAAAGAGAGCAAGCAGAGTTCTCGTGTTCGGCTGTTTTTTGTGTCCCACTCCATTCTGCTGCAGTCTAACCTGCTCATGTTCTGTGTCCCAGTGATTAAACAGTGACTCACTCATTTCAAAATATTTCTTTAATGCCTACTGGGCTGAACTTGATTGAGCCAGGTGTTATGGGGAATGTGAATTCCAGCTGTCAAGGAGACTGCTCTTTAAAAGGGTAGGAAGGCACAGAGAGAGGAGTTGGGGAAAGTTGTGGAGTTTGAGGTGGAGGCAAATTACTCAGGAGAAAGTGTCACTAGGTAGCTAGAAGCAAAGTCTTACTGGGTGAAGCTCTAGGGAGAGAAGAGGAGTACCAGGTACATCTCGTTTTTATAATTAAAACAAGTAAGTAAAACTAACAAGGTGTGGTTTCTGATATTTTCAACACACTTTAATATAAAACATGATTTTTATAATATTCATGTAAATAAAAACCTGTGTCAACCACAAGAACACCATCAAAATGGGAGTGGCCCTGCCTGTGTGGCTTGGGCCACTCACCATAAGGTCACAGGTTTGACTCTGAGTCAGGGCAAATGTTCGATTGTGGGCTCGATTCCCAGGGAGGACTTGCAGGAGGCAGCTGATGGATGTTACCCTCTCACATTGATGTTTTTTCTTCTATCCACTCTTCCTTCTTTTCTCTCTAAAATCCATTAAAAAATGGTTTAAAAACCAGCAGTGATTAAGTGAAGTTTGCATGTAGTAAGTTGCAGATTTGAGAGTGGATAATAGTTCCACACATTTAGGAAGTGATATTGAATTCTGATTTTGTATTTTAATTAAGACACTAACAGTTTAGCATGCATTAAGAGTAGATAAAATGTCTAAAAGTCAGGTCATGTGAAGAATACCAATTCAAATGAATTGTTTACCTTTGAAAAGAAAAGGCTTAGAATTAATGATAGCTTTCTTTAAACAATGATGGTAGATCAGTCAGTATTATTTATTGTTATTCTAGAGACCAGAAATAAAGTCATAAGGGAAAGTTCTAAGGATGCAATTTTCAGCTTTTGATGGGAACTAACTGGCTGACAATCTCCGCTGTCACAAGTGTTTGGTTGTTATCTGTGAGTAACTTCAGTAACAGTGCAATGGCTCTAGGGAGATGCTTCTCACACTTGAAGGTTCATGTGAATCACATAGAGTCTTGAAAATGCTATTGGTCACCAAATATACGTTGAGCACCAATGTTATAGAGAATATTTCTTCCCTGTGTAGAAAGTTTAGAGAAATGTAAAATCCCTTTCATATTGGAAAGTCTATTATTTTATTACTTATATGAGTCCCAATGCAAGTATTTGTTCAATGCTGCAGAGCTAAGTGAAAGCCAGCGTCCCTGAGGTAACTAACACATTCCAGAAACAGGAGAAGGTATAGCCCATTCAGTGTACACTAACTTAATTACAGGAAATGTTCCTGGGAGAAGTGCTGTAGAAGCAGACTTAGAGGCAGATCAAGTTTTCATTGTGAATATCAGGTTGAAAACTCTCTGCATCCTGGGATAATGGCATATTGGTTGAGATTTTTATTCACCTATAAGTAACATAACCCTGGACAGTAGCTTAAACCTGCCATTTAGATAAATAAAAAAGTTACAGATGAGACATTCCATGTTGGTAGGACAGGTTTATGGAGTACTTAGAGCTGCAGTGTCCTTCCATCCTTCTGTTTAACCATCTTCAAAGTTGACTTCTACCCTCAAGAGAATCTTAAAGTTCAATACAGTTGCTGGAGTTTCAACAACTTCAGCACTGGAAAGGAAGATAAAGAAATTGCTCCTTTTGAGGTAAACAACTCAATAGACCCAGATATCTGCTGCTGACATCTCCTTGGCACCTGACTGAATGTTACTGATAGAAGGAAGGGCATGCAATAAGAATAGAGCCACAGTTGTCTAATGATTATTCATCTCACTAACTATAGATGAGAAGTTTTCTTACAGACTCTGGAAAACTGGAGAATGAAACAAAGCTGTGAAAAGATAAGATGCCTCCATGAATCTATGACTCAGAAAATAAATACATTTGAGATTGGACCAAGGACAAGGCACACTTTGATTTGTTTGCTTTGCTGTAGCCTATCTTCGGGAATTTTTCTCAGGAACAGTGACCATTCTTGGGTCCCAGTAAACAGGCTGAGCTGTTTGTGGCATCATAGAAGATTAGCCACCTTGTTATTGGACTTTGAGCTCCTGAAGGCTGGACTGCAGACTCTACCTTTCCCTTTCCATGTTACACTTGCATCTCTCAGTTGCACGTGTATATAATCAGTTATATAATCATCCCTCGTGTATATAATCAGTTAACTGATAAGGGGGGATCAGAGTAGATGTTTGTGGATGACCTACTGCTATTCATACTGCCAGCAGTATTGGAAAAAATGCTCAATATGACTCAAACTTTTTTCTGCTTAATCGGCTCAAGTAGTGACAGACAGCCCAGACTTTCCAATATGGAAGGAATTGAACATTTCTCTAAAACTTTATACACAGGGAAGTCAATGGTGAGTCAATGAAGAGTTTTGAATTGAAAAAAATACACCCCCAAAGGACTGTCACTGAAAGATAAATATAAAAGTGGTACCTGGAATGAAATTAAATATTGGAAGAGTCTGTAATCAAGATGAGTAGCTTCTAGATATAAAGGAATCCTGGGATGTGAGACTATACTAGAGGATTCAGGATGAAGTGGAAAAAGAAGGCAGTATAGGATGGGCACAACAAAGATGTGATTGATGCTTCCGTGAAGAGACCCATGAAGTTTAACTAATAAGTGAGTTGGAGAGATGATGAAATCCACATAAGAGATGGGAATGGTAAGATGTTGAAGAAGAAGGCCAGTTTTGTTTCAGATAAATTGGGTTTGCTGTCAGGATGGAACATCAAGGGGAGATGGAAACTGTGAAATCTTTCATGGTTAAGACCAGAGGACTCTAGCTCAGAACACAATCATTGTTGAAGGGGATGACAGATTTTAAGGTTTTTTCATATGTTCCACTCTTCCACATGGATATCTATAATCACCTCACATTTTATTTGTCCAAACCAGAATTCTCAACCACCTTCACTTTACATGTTAAAAAGTATAGAGATGCTGGTCTATTTTTATATTCTTTTCAACAAAAGACTAATGCATAGTGAAATGTGCTAAAAATGGCTATGCTAAAAGAGTTAGGGTAAAAACTCTGAAATCAAATATAAATCATTTGATATTATCTACTCTTTGAGAATAAATGATAATCCCTCTCTGAATTTTGAACTATTTCCTATAACCCAACCTTTGGATGCCTTCAGATTTATTTGAGTTATCTGCTTAAAAGGAATGATAACCCATGAAAGCAAAGTATCCCAATTTAGCCAGCTTATACAGTTCCCTTCTAGAACTTAATTTTGCAAATTCCAATTCTAGACTCATCTATTAATTAAATTTTAGACAAGGTTTCCTGCCTTTTCTCTGGTTGAGGAACTGATTTACCCTTAATCATCTATTCCTATTGTCAGAGGCCAAGTATTAGCCCATTCTGAACCTGCGTTTGAGTGGTTAATAAAGGTCCCAGGAGTACAGCCTTAACTGTAACCTGAGCTGTGTTTTCTTTCTTTGAATTGGATTTTCTCCTTCTTTCTTTTGCTCCTCTAGACTCCAACCAGAGAAAGAAACCGATTGAGCTCTTGGGATACATTAATTACAACATGTTTAGGCTAACCATGGTTTAGTTTTCCATTATGTTCTTGTTACCTTTTAATAATCTTTTACCACAAGATATCACGTGTACTAATTCTCTGTAAGTTTTCTATTTGCATTAACCTCCGAGAGGACAGCCTCCTCATATGGGTGGGGAAACTACTATGATGTCATCATGAGGCAGGCTCTTCCCTTTCCATAGTCACACATGGGTAAATGTGCAGGAAGTCCTACTGACAACAGGTAAATGATAGATCATTGCTGAGATGAGTCCTGGACTTCTTGGGAAGATTGAAATTTGTTACATGTGGACAAAAAAAAAAAAAAGAAAGAAAGAAAGAAAGAAAGAAAGAAAGAAAGAAAGAAAGAAAGAAAGAAAAGAAAAGAAAGAAACCACATGCTAACCTGACTAGCTTAGGGAAGGCTGGCATGGCTGTCTTGCAAACTCAAAAACCTGCTAGTAAAGTCACCACAAAGGATGGTCTGGAATTAAAACTTAAACTAAAAGCAGTGATGGTGGGTAGTCAGATCCTAGGCTAGCATCTTCCCTGACAAAGGTCACTCTTCACCTTAACTGAGCCTATGTTTTCTTTACATCTCAGATAACCTCCCTGAGAAATGTCAGGGTAACTTTAACTTCCCTTTTTCAGGACCCCCCAGGGCACAACTAAATACCCTGGGCATCAGGACAGAGACCACAAATTCTTTATTGTTATTGTTATCATGTTAATTGTTGACTGCTAGCTATCAACAATTAAAAGAAGTATGTGACTATCATTTCACTTTTTATCCATTCCCAGAGGTCTCTTCCCCCTTTTGCTTTCTCCCACCTCTCTAATCTATCATCAATGGATTTCAAATAACCCACCTACCTTTCCTCCTTTGATTGTAATGTATAAAACAAGGTGAAAAATCCACATTCTCCAAAGCATTATCCCAATCCATTGAAATTCTGCTTCCTGGCATTTGTAGACAGTTTGACTCAAATAAATCACAAAAATTCTTTACAGGTTTGAATATTTTTACGTTAACATACCAAACAAGAAAGCTGGAAATGTTTTGAAAATAGAAGAGAACTTTCTTATTAATAATGTCATACCATTGCACAGAAGTTTGCAGCTAACAACAGGCTCTCACTTTATACTCCACACCATCTTTTTATTGTGCATTTTAAAGGTAAGAACAGGATATTGAGAGAGCTTAGAGACTTTCTCAAGGTCACAAAGCTGAGAAAAGTCTTACTTCCTTTTTGTTAACTTCTAATTCTGACTAGTAAATCCAGATGGTACAGTTCAGGCTGTTCTAAGCTGCAGTCGTTACATGCATTAAATCCATTACATTAAACTGCATGTCTTAATTTATTCTATTCCTTTCTCCTACCCATACAAACAACACCCCCTTCCTTTCCCCAAACACCTCTAATCTAAGCTGAGACTTTATCAAACTGTTTTTCTTGCTCCAACTACTCCTTCCCGACCACTCCTTCCCGACCCCCATCTCCTCCATTTGCTCTGAAAACCATTTGCTTCTCTGTGTTGTAAAGTTTGTATATAGCAACTCATCATGTACATATATTACAGAGGTAATGACTGTAAAGGGCTAGCACAGGTCCAGGACACTGTGTCATCAATACAAGCTGTTACAGTGATGATGAGGCTGTGAATGTGGGTGAGATTGCTATTTCCATCAGTCTCTTCTCAAACATAAAGGATATCTTCTTTGTATTTGCATAATAAATGTAGTTGGTAAGCATTAGCTATTTTAATGTATAGGTTAGTCAATGCAGGTACTATGTAGATAGTAATAAAGGCACCATTATTTTTGCTTATACTGATGGTATCAATAACTGTGGCAGTGATATTGTTGCAGATAACCAAAGAAAAACCAACTGACACTTTAAAGAAGAGGATTGACATTTTTTATTTACACTGGAAGACTTAGAATAACTTTCCAAATCTGAGTAAAGTAACATGCAGGGGCTCCTCTTTTATATCTTTCTGGAGCCTTTGTCCTGCAAATATAGATTATGCTTCTGGTCCTTTTTGCGGGTTTGCAAGAAGGCCCTGAAGAGTTGGGAGTCTCCAAGCCATATCTGATGGTCTGGCCTGGTGTCAGTGTTAATAACCCTCCCTCCAGGGCAGTGTACTGTTCACAGTTTTATGGCCTCTGTAACAGGTTCTGCAAGACTATTTTCTGGGAAGGAGGGAGTGACTTAATTATAGGTTATCAAGAATGTACACTGACCTTGCTGGCGTGGATTCAGATTGCTAACCCCCAGATATCAGGGTTACATTGGAATTAGCCCTTTTTAACCTTCTTAATACTTTGGAAGTGATGTTGCTGAATCGCAAGGACACAGTACTTCTGAGTTTGGAGGGGCCTGGGGAGCACCCAGCCCAGTGGCTCTCAACCAGCAGGAGTGCTGGGAACTTGTACAAAATGCACATTTTCAGCCCTACATCCATCTCCTGAGACAGGAATTCTGGGGCCAGGGCCAGGAGTGTGTGTTTTTATAAGCCTTTCAGGTGATTCTGATGCACAATAAAATGTGAGGACAATGGATCTAGAGAAGAGAATAAGGTATGGAGAGGCTGGATACCTGGGTCAAGGTTACAGAGCTAGTTAATGGCAACAGAAGCTGAAATTATGATCTCATGACTACCTGATCTTGATATTTCTCCCTGTTGCACTTTAATCTTCATTTTGATGTTCTTCTTTATTTTTAACAGTAAAGTGCTCCTTTCAGTGGCAGCACTTGAAAATGTCTGAGAGTTGGGGCTGTGGGAGCCTGGGCTAACTTGCTGACCCGCCTGTGCGGGCAGTACCTTGGGCCCTGCCCTCCCAGGAAGCCAGCTGGAGCCGAGCTGCCAGCCATAGCCATGGCTGCAGGGCTTATGGGTCTCTCCTCAGACCAGGAATGTGAGATCCCAGTGGAGGACGAAGCACAGCCTGGGTGCTAGGCCCATTCGTTTCTTCCCCAAGTGGCTGCCCTGCTGCCACCTCCAGGAGCTCCAAGAGAGCCTCTGGCCCAGAGCTGCTGGAGTGGGACTGTGAGGCTGCTCTTCCTTCCCAGCCCACAGGTGTTGCCTCCCCAATGGTTCAGCCACTTGCTATGCCCACTGCCCCTCTCCCCCCACGTGTTTTCTTGTTGATCCTCACCCAAGGATACTTTCCATTGATTTTAAGGAGAGTGGGAGAGAGAGGGAAAGACAGAGAGAAACATCAATGTGAGAGAGACACGTCAATTGGTTGCCTTCTCCCCACACCCCAACCAGGGCCCAGAGTGGGGAGAAGCCTGCAATCAAGGTACATGTCTTTAACCAGAATCAAACTTGGGACCCTTCAGTCTGCAGGCCAATGTTCTATCCACTGAGCAAAACTGGCTAGAGCTCTCTCTCCTCTTTATGCTTCACAGGAGTCATCCCAATGCATTTCTTCCACTCCTCACTCTGCTTTGCATCTGGTCCCCCAATGACCTGAATTCACACATTGCTCTCCTTAAGCTCAGTTCCAGAGGAGTAAAAGGAGGGCAAGAGAGCTCACTTCCAATCAGAATTGGGAGTTGATGCCTGGATCTGTATTATTACTAACTAGATTCCCCGTGCATGAAGATTCATGCACTGGAGGGGGGTCCCTCAACCCTGCTTGCCCCCTTTCACAGTCCAGGAGTCCTCAAGGGCAGGAGGTGACCTGGAAATCAGGGGAAGGCAACACCTCCATCATACCTATGCTGCTGCCACTGCTGCAGTGCAAGCCTCGGCTGGCTCTGCTTACCTGAACCTCTGCAGCTGGGAGGCTGAGGGTGGGTCCAGCTGTACCACACACTTGCCACCCAGAACTGGCTGGGCTGAAAGGACTAGGGGACTCTGGTGGGGCTGAGGGGACTTGGGGACTCTGGCAGGGCTGAGGGGACTGGGCGCTGCCATCTTGTGGCTATGGGCACCACCATTTTAGTGATGGTGTGATGGTCAATTTGCATATCCCTATTTATTAGATAGGACTAGAAGCCTGATGCATGAAGATTTGTGCTAGAATGAACTGTCTTTTTCCTGGCTGTTGGGATTGCCTTTCCACTCTGGCCCAGCCTCTTTCTGCTCCGGCCCTGCCTTTCCACACTCCCAAAGGCCCTGAGAGACCAGGGGTGCAGCAGAATGCCTGTAGCTCACACCAGTCCCTTGGTGCCTGTGTATGCAAATTAACTGTCATCTTTGTTGGGTTAATTTGCATATCACTCCTGATTGGCTGGTGGTGTAGCAGAGGTATGGTCAATTGACATGTTTGTCTATAATTAGGTAAGATGGTAAGACTAGAAGCATTTCAAGGTGATGTGCTTAAGTAAAGACACTGATGTAAATGTGGCAGAAGCACCTGTTGTTATGGAGCACCCACATCACTCACATTCCAGCCCCAGCAGGACACACGACAGGTTCCAGCCCATGTGATGTGAGCAGAAAGGCTGTATCTTCAACTTAGGCCAAAACACAAGAATAAATGTCTCCCGAGACTGGCAGAGCATACCACAGTGACTGATGCCCCTGACCTGTTATTCTCAGTGGATATGTCCTGTAACAAAAATTAAAATTTTTAGTGTGCTAAGCATGGGATTTTGGGATTTGTCACTACAGCTTAAATCAGTGGTTCTCAACCTTTCTAATGCCACCACCCTTTAATACAGTTCCTCATGTTGTGGTGACGCCTAACCATAAAATTATTTTCGGTTGCTACTTCATAACTGTAATTTTGCTACTGTTAATGAATCATAATGTAAATATCTGTGTTTTCTGATGGTCTTAGGCTCTACAGCAGCAGTTCTCAACCTGTGGGTCACGACAGGTTGAGAACCACTAGCAAGGTTGCCTAACAACATCAGAAAACACAGATATTTACATTACTGTTCATTAACAGTAGCAAAATTATAGTTATGAAGTAGCAACAAAAATAATTTTATGGTTGGCAGCCACCACAACATGAGAAACTGTATTAAAGGATGGCGGCATTAGAAAGGTTGGGAACAACTGGCTTAAATGATCCTATTCTGACTAAAATCATGTTTTTTTGTTTTTAATACAACACATTGAAAACATCAGACATTTTCATTTTAACTGCTGACTTTCTTTTTTTTTTAAATATATTTTATTGATTTTTTACAGAGAGGAAGGGAGAGAGATAGAAAGTCAGAAACATCAATGAGAGAGAGACATCCATCAGCCACCTCCTGCACGCCCCACAGTGGAGATGTGCCCGCAAGCAAGGTACATGCCCCCAACTGGAATCGAACCAGGCACCTTTCAGTCTGCAAGTCGACGCTCTATCCACTGAGCCAAACTGGTCTCAGCTAACTGCTGACTTTCTAGCATTATTCTTAATTGTACTTTGGAGAAAACATGTCATTACAGAATAAAGATGAAATTACAATTTAAAGGCAAAGAAAGATAAAACTTGATTTAGAAATAAAATTATCAAACTTAAGATAGGAGCCCTGACTGGTGTGGCACCCTGGTGGCCAATGTCCCATGCAACCAAAGGTGGCTGGTTTTATTTCTGGACAGGGCACAGGCCTGGTTTGTGGGATTCATCCCCAGTCGGAGGTGTGTAGGTGGCACCGATCTGTATTTCGCTCTCACATTCATGTTTGTCTCTCCCTTTCCCTCCCTTTCCCTCTAAAAATCAATTTGAAAAATCAATAAAAAATTTAAGATGGGAAGGTCAGTCATTTTGAGGGGCAAGATCTTATTTGAAAATGCTTACTTGAAAAAACTCCTAATGTTTTACCTTTTAAAAACCTAGAGTGAGCAGCTTTATAATATAACTAAAGGCCCAGCATGCATGAAATCGTGCACGGTTAGGGTCCCTAGGTCTATGCTGGCCTCTGTTGCTGGCCTCTGATGCCCTGCGACACTATGTGAAGCTCCCCACCCCAGGATGCTCTGCGATACTTGAGGCCCCTCGACTGCTCTGCAAAGCTCCTCCCGTCCTGCCTTGCCACTACTCCGCTAGGCTCCCCACCCCAGGACCCCTCAACTGCTCTGTGACACTCCCCTCACCCTGCAACTGCTCTGCAGTGCCCCCAACCCTGCAACTGCTATGTGAAATTTGCTGCCACTGCCACTTAACAGTCCCCAGTCCTTCCCACTGTCACCATGGCGAGCAGCTCAGGGGTGGGAGGGGGCAACTGGTCGAGATGGCACCTCGCTCTTTTATATATTAGGATTATGTAGCAGAAGGTAGTTTGCCCCACATTAATTTAGGAGGGCAAAATAATTGACATTATTAAAATTCCCTATTTTTTTTTTTATCAATTTAAAAAATAGTGCTGAGACAGGTTTGGCTCCGTGGATAGAGCATCGGCCTGCGGACTGAAAGGTCCCAGGTTGGATTCCGGTCGGGGGCATGTACCTTGCTTGCGGGCACATCTCCATTGTGGGGCGTGCAGGAGGTGGCTGATCGATGTCTCTCTCTCTCATCGATGTTTCTGACTTTCTATCTCTCTCCCTTCCTCTCTGTAAAAAATCAATAAAATATATTTTTTAAAAAAATTTAAAAAAGTCACTGCACCTAGAGCAGGACACCAGTTCCCTGGTGTGCCAGTTGCTGAAAATGGACTTCTGCTGTGAGTGGTTCAGTGGAAGCCACAGAAAGACACTGGTTTTGGCCTTTTCAAAGCATTTTGTTGATCAGCTGGAGACTGACTCCCTTATTTTTAGAAAACAACCACCTTGGGTCCAGCAGTGGCCAGTCAGCCGTAACAGGGAGCAGTGAAAGGTCAGACAGCAGGAGGGCCATTTTCATGACCAGGCCACAGTGAGGCTGCCCCCTCACGCCATCAGACCAGGATGCAAAGGACCAGACCATCTGTGTGCTGCCTTCCAAGGACAAGATTCCAATCAGAAACTCTGGAGGAAGCAGCATCATCCATCTGAGGCTGAGACGTGGATGCTTCTATATTTCCTGGAAGATAGAACCCAAACTTGTAAAATGTGCAGCTTCTAAGCAACACAACTCAGAAAAGCAGTTTACATACATCGTACCCTTTAACTACTCAGACTCTCATAGCAACACCCACGAAAGTAACACTAGGTCACTCACTTGGTGGTTTGTCATAAACAAAAGTGGGGAAAGAGCTCCCTGCCAGCGTGGCTCAATGGTTGAGCATTGACCTGTGGACCAGGAGGTCATGGTTTAATTCCTGGTCAGGGCACATGCCCAGGTTGTGGGTTCCATCCCCAGTGTGGGGCGTGCAGGAGGCGTAGTTATTCTCTCTCATCATTGATGGTTCTATCTCTCTACCTCTCCGTTCCTCTCTGAAATACACACACACACACACACACACACACACACACACACACATA
>JAAGEH010000417.1:4187874-4213455 GCA_011751065.1 Lasiurus cinereus | reverse complement strand
TCTCTCTCTCTCTCTCTCTCTCTCTCTCTCTCTCTCTCTCTCTCTCTGGAATGCTTGTTTCTCTAGTGATGTCACAGGGAAGCCTGTCCCCTTGTCTTGGGTGCAGAGAGCTTCCCTCACAGCAGCTGTGCCAGCAGGCTGGAAGCCGTGCAGGTGCCTGGCCTATTTTGGCTGACACTGGCAAATTCATGTGGGCATTCCCTAGAACAAAATGGTGCTTGGGAGCAGACCCAAGCTGGGGAGAGAAGCACAAAGTTGCAACAGATTATTTGTCTGCTGAAACAGGAGGAAGATATCAAAACCTAGATCCATTTGAATACAGACAGGGTCCTTAAAATATTCTCTATTTGCAACACAGAAAACTTCCTCTAATATATAGGTCAACAGGTGCTATAACTGTAGCTTTCCTGACTATTAGTCATACCAGCCATGGAAACAAAAAAAGAGGAAGTAGCAAGGGGTTTCCAGGTTTCTCAGGCTGCTTCTCCCGGTCCTCAGTCCGAGACACACAGTTGGGCCTGTTATTGGTGAGCTTGATGAGGAAGATGCTTTGGCCTGCTGTGCTGTCAGCACACTGTGCCTCCCTCTGTCTCAGGTACATAGTGCATTGATAAAAGATTACATTTGCTTTTGTGTCTCTTAGGCTGTAAGCTCCTTAAGGAAAGTGTATCTTTTACTTAATTGTCACTTTCAGAACTAGCGTATAGCACATATATATGGGTTGAATGGTTTATTTATTGAACTAAATTGCATAAATGCATGACATGTTCGCATTTCAATTTCATTAAGGAGATTTGAGTAAGTATGGCCATTTCTGGAAATTTAGCAGCACCTTTTACCTTAAAAGCTCCATCTACAATTCCATTTTCATCCATTTGAGACAAACACCACAATGACGCAAATGTAAATTATTTAATTGGGTCATTAAGGCAATTTGCTTGTGGCTCAGTGCACACAGACAGCTAAGGAAAAAATAGAATTGAGAACATAATATGATTTCACTTTTTCTTTCAGATTTATCAGAAAATGGCTAACCCTACCCTCCAATTTCAATATTGTCCATCTGACTAGAGAAGGAAAACAATGAAGCCAGACTTCAAACCGAATAAAAGTAGAATTAAATGACAACCTCAATAAATGTTGTCTCAACAATTTTGAAGACATCTCAAGGTCGGGCAGCAGCCAGAGGCTCGTTCTCAGTCAGCATGTTCTGAAGAGGCTTGAATCCTGGGATAGACCCACAGAGGCCTCCTTCCCCACCCTCCGCAGAAAAACATAAGCTAGCAGCCAGCAATGGTCGACCACAGAGGTAGTGATCTGCTGCCTGAATTCCCAAGTCTTAGGTTAAAGTCATGAGGTAGACGTAAGGAATGGATCATCCCTGAAGCCTGGAGTGTCTCCAGTGTCTACTGAGACACTAGCTGGAAAACCAAGAAAGAGTCCTTAACTGTAAGTCAGCAGTTAGGTCTACGTTGTCTGGTTGTTTTCCCAAACCACAGTGCTGGGGGGATGCAGACATTGAGGGTGACTTCCTCGGTTGAGTGACACTTGAGAGGAAAGTTCAGTTTTGTCTTGCCCCCCACTCCATGCTTCTTCCACACAATTTCAACCATAAAATAGTCCACTTATTTTGTTTGGCTCATTGTTTTCTACACACAAACCATATGATAATATTTGGTTAAGGAAATGTACAGTAAACATAAAAACTTAATAATAATAAGCAGCAACAAAAGCAAGGAGAAAAACCACACACACACAAAAGTTTTCACAGCACAATTTCTAGAGATGTTAACAATGTAAGGTTTAGTGGCAAACTGGCCCATACTCCTGCATTCTCTCCTTTGTTTATCTCTTGAGAGATGCATGACTGATCATACAAGCATCAGCATAAAAGGATCGTCCGGTTAAGAAGCAAGTTGTTCAAGATGAGAGACATTAAAGAACTGAGGTCTGATTATACTCTGAAAATTATAAGACATTGAAGAAAGTAACTGAAGAAGACACAAATAAATTGAAATGTATATCTTGTTTATGGAATAGAAGGATTAATATTGTTAAAATGCCCTTACTGGAATTCCTATTAAAATACCAATGGCATTCTTCTCAGAATTAGAACAACGAATCCTAAAATTTATAAAATTTACAAAAGATCCTGAACAGCTAAAGAAATTTTAAGAAATAACAAAATGGGAGGTTTCATGCTCCCTGATATCAAAGTTACAATAATTAAAACAAAAAGGCAAAGATATACAGTGAGGTGAAGGCAGTCACTTAAATAAATGTTAGAAAATTTGACGGATGCATGCAAAGTAATAAAATTGGACTACTTTTTTACAACATTTACAAAAGTAAACTCAAAATGGATTCAAGATTTAAATGGAAAAGTTGAAACTATAAAGCTCCCTAAAAGTAAACTCTTTGGTATCACTCTTAGCAATATGTTTTGTATATATTTCCCCAGGCAATGGAAACAAAAGAAAAATAAACAAATGGGACTAAATCAAACTAAAACAGTTTGCATAGAGAAGGAAATCATCAATGAAATTAAAAGACAACCTACAGAAGGGGATAATATATTTGCCAATGATATATCTGATAAGGGGTTAATATTCAAAACATATAAGAAACTTATATAACTTCAAAAACAAGCAAAAATATGATTAAAAATGGTCAGAGGACCTAAATAAGCATTTCTCCAAAGGGGGCATACAGATGGCCAGCAAACACAAAAAAGATGCTCAACATCACTAATCATCAGGGAAATGTAACTCAAAACCACAATGAAGTATAGCCTCACAACTATTATCAATAAATCAACAAACAACTAGCGCTGGTAAGGATGTAGAGAAAAGGAGACCCTCGTGTGTTGTTGGTGGGATTGTAAACTAGTGTAGCTGTTATGGATGGGGATTTCTCAAAAAAATTAAAAATAGAACTGCCATACAATCCAACAATTCCACTTCTGGGTATTTACCTAAAGAAAACACAATGACACTAATTAAAAAAAAAAATATATATATATATATATATATACATATATGCACTCCTATTTTCATTGCCACATTAGGAGTAATAAACAAGTTACGGAAACAATCTAGATGTCCATCAATGGATAAAAATTACGTGATATATATATAAAATATTATTCATAAATCAAGTAAAATGAAATGTTTCCATTTGGAGGGATAAGTCAGTTGCAAAGGTTTTCTCTGAAGAGTGTAGGGTCTCAACCTCATCCCAGAGCACCAGAGCTGAGAAGAGGAGCCCACATAACATCTGGCTGTGAAAATTAACAAAGATTCTCTTCATTAGGGGGAGATATAAGTGAACTAGAAACCCAGATGCCATCTTAAAAGAACAATATATAAAATATCATCCACAGCTGACCACTCTGGGCTCAAGCAGAAGGAGTGGGGGGCTCACAGTGGAACTGAGTTCGATGAGAGGAGACTGTGTTCTACGGCTCTGGAGAGAGAGCTGAGAGGACAGCTGCCAGGGTCCCTGGCTGAGTCCCCCTCCCACACTGTCATCATCTTGTGTGGAGCACTTCCATTAAAGAAGAGCAAGCCTGAGGAAATGCAGTGGCTCCTTCCCCATTCTCCATCAATCTGCCCTGCAGAGCTCATGCCTGGGGAGGAGCCAGCTACCTGGGCCCAGAATGTAGAGGTCCATGTCAACTCAGAGGGTGTCAATGACTGAGTTACATGACCTGGGGTGAGAGGAATCTCTCCCTACCTTCTGCAAGCTCACTCACTCATGGGAGATCCACTAGCCCCATCCACCAGATTCCTGTCAAACTCAGGATCTCTAGGAAGTCTGGGCTAAATTTGGACAGACTGAGTTGTGTGGCTTTCAGAAGGAATGATCTCTCCCTCTCATGACTGACCAATGCAGAGCCCTGCCTTCCCAAGGCCAAATCTTGGCCTGTTTGGGTCAGATAAACACTGTCAGCTGCCCCTTGGATGACTTCTTAGGACCCTGCACCACCATAACGGTCTGCAGGCACCTGCTGGGTGGCAGTAGCTTTGATAGACCCTGGGCTGTTGCTGGGTGGCTTTGGACCTGAATTAGTTTGGTGAAGAACATTCGCTGCTTCCTGTGATTCACTGAGAACCTACCTCATGCAACTCGGGTACTGCCAAAGGCTCTTTCAGGAATTTACCTAATAGTCATCCATCAGGCAGAGGCAGATGGTGGTGGATATCAAGATCCTTGGGCCTTGGAGAATCCAAGATGGCGGCATAGGTAAACACCTACACTGCTGCCTCATACAACAATTTCAAAACTACAACTAAAAGACAGAACGGACATCATCCAGAACCACAGGAAAGCTGGTGGAGTGTAAGTTCTACAGCTAGAAGGAAAGAGAGGGGCTCACGGAGACCCAGAGGAGCTGCAAAAAGCCGAGGTACTGAGACGCGAGCGCTGAGAGAGCGGGTGCCGGAGTACCGGGCTGGCTTTCTCTGGCGGGAGGGAAACAGAGACTCCCAATGGCATTGAACCCCTTATTTTACGACACTAAACCCCAGATCCAGCCGAAACTCATACGGGGGGAGTTTGGACTGTGAAAAGGGAGAGGTGCACGGAAATTTAGGGGAGTCGCAGAAGATCAGGTCTGGTCTCGCACGCGCACGTTGCTGCGCGCAGGACAGATTGCTGATTGTGCCGCTGGCTTTCGCGAGTGGACGGGAGACAGACCCTACCAAATGTGCCACTTCTGACTCCACTAAGCCCCTGTTTCGGGCGAAACCCTGCGGACCTAGACTCGTGTGGTCCTAGTGCGCAGGGGAGCTGGAAAGGAAGTGGTTAGAGGCACCGCGGGTGCGCGCTCGCACAAGGACCACTCCAGCGATTACCCAGTCACATGAGACTCAGGGGCTGTGGAGGGCGGGGCCAACTGGAAGGGAAGGCGGTCCCTTAAGCCCTGAGACTCCACCCCTCTCAAGCTCAACAGAGGCTTCTGCGGCTTTGCCTCTGGCATCATAAAGCTGAATCCAACACAGAATTTTCCCCGGCATAGTGAAAATGCCGAGACAAGGGAAGGGATCACAAACAAAAGAAATGGAGGGAAAAAAAACAAAACTGGATATAGAGTTCAAAACCACACTTATAAGGTTTTCCAAGAATATGCTAGAAAAGATGGACAAATTTAGCAAGAGCCAAGAGGAGATGAAAAAGGACATACTAGAGATGGAAAAGAGCCAACTAGAGATGGAAAAGAGCCAACTAGAGATGGAAAAGGTCCAACTAAAGATGATAAAGGACCAAATAGAAATTAAACATACACTGACTGAAATAAAAAATATTATATAGAGTCCTAACAGCAGACTCTGTATACTTGAAAGGCAAGAATCAAATAAAAAATTTGAAATATAAAGAAGCAGACAACATTCAACTGGAAAAGCAAGAAGAGAAAAGAATCCAAAAATGTGAACATAATGTAAGGAGACTCTGGGGCAGCTTTAAGCGTACCAACATCAGAATTGTGGGGGTGCCAGAAGAAGAGAGAGAGCAAGATACTGAAAACCTGTTTAAAGAAATAATGACTGAAAACTTCCCACATCTGGTAAAAGAAATAGACTTACAAGTCCAGGAAGCATACAGAACCCCAAAGAAAAGGAATCCAAAGAGGACCACACCAAGACACATCATAATTAAAATACCAAGAGCAAAAGAGAAAGAGAGAATATTAAAAGCAGCAAGAGAAAAACAGTTTATTACCTACAAGGGAGCACCCATACGACTGTCAGCTGATTTCTCAACAGAAACGATGAAGGCCTGACGGGAGTGGCAAGAAATATTCAACGTGATGAATAGCAAGAACCTACAACGAAGAATAATCTATCCAGCAAAGCTAACATTCAGAATTGAAGGGCAGATAAAGAACTTCACAGATAAGAAAAAGCTAAAGGAGTTCATCAACTCCAAACCAGTATCATATGAAATGCTGAAAGGTACTCTTTTAGAAGAGGAAGAAGAAAAAGGTAAAAGCCAAAAAATTATGAACAACAAATACATATCTATCAATGAGTGAATCTAAAAATTAAGTGAATTAAAATTTGATCAACAGAATAAACTGGTGAATATAATAGAATCAGGAGCACAGAAAGGGAGTGGACTGATAATTCTCAGGGGGGAAGGGGTGAGGGGTGTACAGGGAGAGACTGGACAAAAATCATACACCTATGGATGAGATCAATGGGAGGGAGCTAAGGGCAGAGGGAGGGGTGGGAGCCGGGTGGAGGGGTGCTATGGAGGGGAAAAAAGAGAAACAAATGTAATAATCTGAATAATAAAGATTTAATTAAAAAAAAAGATCCTTGGGCCTTTGGCTCACCTGTGCTAGGATTAATGCTGGTGGAAGCTGGCTTTGATGTGCTGTATGACTCTCCCCTCCCCTACCCCCCCCTCCACAGATTAGAAGAGGTAGCCACAAACTATAAAGCAGTTTATAATTCCCAACAGGTTGCCCAGGGCCAGGCATAAGCAGCATCTGACATCAACCTGCATGAAGTACTCACACAAGAAGCCCTGGAAACAACACAACAAATGAGAACTTCAGATAATTTTGAAGCAGAATCCAAGGAGCTGTACAATTGACACACGGTCACAGCAAGCAGCAGGCCCTTCTGAGCCCAGTTCCACTCTGTGTAGTCACCACATGCAAAGTCATGTGTACACGGTGGTCAGGGTTAAGCCTCAGGGTCAGCCAGCCTGAGGATGGACCCCCAAATCCATACACACCAACAGCAATCACAAGTCAACTCCAGCAGACGTGCTAAGGTAAGGGATACTCCCAGAGAACTCAGATCAGTGGCCAAGGAGAATGTGCTTCTGGTTCCCACAGGACACCTCCATAAGCTGCCCTACCAAGACTGGAAGATAGCAGATCTACCTACTACACAGAAACAAACAGAGAGCAGTGAAAATGGGGGAAAAGAAGCATGCCCCAAATGAAAGAACAGAAGAATTCTTCAGAAAAATAATTAATTAAAGTTTAGACAAGCAATTTATCAGATACAGAGTTAAAAACAATGGTTATAGCATGCCCAAGAAACTTAGTGAGAACTTTCACAACATGAAAAAAAGAAAATAGAACTATAAGACACAATCAGTCATAAATGAGGAACACAATATCGGAACTGAAAAAATACAACAGAAGGTATAAACAGTAGGTTAAATAAAGCAGAGGATAGAATCAATAATTTGAAAGACAAGCTAGAAGAAGAAACAAAATTAGAACAGTAAAAAGAAAAGAAAGAATTTTAAATGTGAGGATAGTTTAGAGACCTTTGTGACAATGTGAATCACAATAGCTGCATCATAGGGATACTAGAAGAAAAAGAGCAGAAGCAAGGAATTGAGAACCTATTTGAAGAAATAATGATGGAAAACTTCCTCTACCTATTGAAGTAAACAGACATACAATTTTAGGAATGCAGAGAGTCCAAATAAGGTCAACCCAAAAAGGCCCATACCAGGACACTGATATCATAATTAAAATGGCAAAGGATAAAAGAGAGCTCCCATAAGATTGTTAGGACAGAAAGAATTAGCGAATTATATTCAGAGTGATGAAAAGCAAAAATATACAACGAAGATTACTTTACCCAGTAAGGCTATTATTTAGAATTGAAAAAGAAAGAGATTCCTAGACCAAATAAATAAATCTAAAGTAGTTTATTGCCACCAAATCAATATCATAAAAATGTTAAAGTGTTTTCTTTAAGAAAAAGAGAAAAGACAAGGGGGGTGGGATAGTTATAAAGAATAAAATGGCAATAAATACATACCTATCAATAATTACTTTAAATGTAAATGGCTTAGTCCCATTTGTTTTTCTTTTGTTTTACTTGCTGAGGCAATATATCAGAAAAATATTGTTTTTCACCTGTCTAGTGTTGCTCAGTGGTTGAAGCATCAGCCCACACACCGAAAGATAATGGATTCAATTTCCAGTCAAGGGAAAGTACCTAGGTCTCGAGTTTGCTCCCTGCCCCAGTCAGTGTGCATTCAGGAGGCAACCAATAGATGTGTCTGTCTCATCTCTCTCTCTCTCTCTCTCTCTCTCTCTCTCTCTCTCTCTCTCTCTTTCTTGTTCACTCTCTCTCCACCCTGCCACACTTCTACTCTCTCTAAGAAGCAAGGAAAAAATATTCTCAGGTAAGGGTTAACAACAGAGAGATGGAGAGAAGATATATTGCTAGATTTTACTGCCTATGTTTTCTTGCAGGAGTTTTATGGTTTTGAGTCTAATGTAAGTCCTTAAATCCATTTTCAGTTTATTCTTGTGTATGATTTAAGAACGTGGTCTTGTTTCATTTTTTTTGCATATATCTGTCCAATTTTCCCAACATCATTTATTGAATAGACTTTCTTTACCACAGTTTATGTTTTTGCCTCTTTTGTCAAATCTTAATTGACTATAAAGGTGTAGATTTATTTCTAAGTCCCTATTCTGTTCCATTGATCTATATGTTTTTTATGGCAGTGCCATGCTGTTCTGATTACTATAGCTTTGTAGTATAGTTTGATATCAGTTAGTGTGATTACTCCAACTTTGCTCTTTCTCAAGATCACTGTTGCTATTCAGAGTCTTTTGAGGTTCCATATAATTTTTGGAATAATTGTACTAGTTCTATGAAACAAGCCATTGGTATCTTTTTAAAAATACATTTTTATTGATTTTAGAGAGAGGAGGGGAGAGGGAAAGAGATATTAAAACATCAATGATGAGAGAGACTTACTGATTGGCTGTCTCCTGCATGCCTCCTACTGGGGATCAAGCCTGCAACTCAGGCATATTCCCTTGATCAGAATTGAACCCAAGACCCTTAAGTCTGCATGCCAACACTCCATCCATTGAGCCAAACTGGATGAGGCACCATTGGAATCTTGATAGGAATTACATTAAATCTATAGATTGTTTTGGGCAGTATGGACATTTTAATGATGCTAATTTGTCCTGTCCTTGAACACGATATATGCTTACATTTATTTGTATCTTTTTCAATGTCTTATAATTTCCCATGTACAAGTATTTTAGATATTTGGTTAAAGTTATTCAAATTAAAAAGTTTTTCATAGTAAAGGAAACCATCAACAAAATGAAAAGACACCACTGAATGAGATAACATATTTGCTGATACATCTAATAGGGCATAATATTTAAAATTTACATGGAACTTATAAAACTCAACACCAAAAAACAACAACAATCTAATTAAGAAATGGGCAAAAAATTGGAATATATACTTCTCCAAAGAGGACATATAGATGAACAATAGACATATAAAAAAATGCTTGTCATCACTAACCATCAGGAAAATGTAAATTACAACCACAATGAGATACCACTTTGCACCTGTCGGAGAGGCTGCTATCAATAAATTAACAAACAAGTAATGTTGGAGAGGATGTGGAGAAAAGGGAACGCTCATTCATTGTTGATGAGAATACAGATTGGTGCAGCCACTGCAGAAAACAGTACAAAGGATCTTCCGATTATTAAAAATGAAACTGCCTTAGAACCACCAATTACACTTTTGGGAATATATCCAAAGAAACTTAACACACTAAGTGGAAAGAATATATGCACCCCTCTGTTCGTTGCCACTTTATTTACAACTAGTGGACAGGTGCATAAAATTCATGCACATTAAAAGGGAATTAATTAGAGGAAATATTTTAATATTGCTATTTCCCCTTTCACTATAATAGAAGTGTCAGAAATGAAAGAAAATTAGTAAAATGTATATGAAAATCTTCCTCCTGTTAGAGTCTTGGGTGCACTGGAGGACCCAAAGTATTGTCTCCACCCACCCGCATGCTCCTTGAAATTGTATGAGACCCAGATCTGGCTGGCCCACACCATTGGGTGAGATCCAGACCTGGCTGGAACCACTCCTGTCTAGCTTTGCCAGGCAGGGGACACAGACTCAGGTCCCCAGGTGCATGCTGGGCAGAAGGCACAGCCTGAGGTCCCCTGGCCAAGTGTTGGGGTGAGGAATGTGGCCTGAGTTCCCCTGTCAAGCCCTGCTGGGTGGGTAGGGGGTTCAGCCTCTGGTTCCCCTCCCAGGCCTGGCACCATGCAGCCTCAGGACCCTGATAATCACTTCTTACACCTCATTACGGGAACCCCGCCTCTGCTGTGGGCACAGCCATCTTGTGTTAAGGAAACCAGTCTCCACTGTGCGTGCCTCTACTGTGTGCACTGCCATCTTTTGATGGCATGAGGGTCAATTTGAATATTACTTCTTAATTTTATAGGATAGCTAATCTTTGGAAGCAGCACAAGTGTCCATCAGTAGATAAGTGGATAAAATATCTATGGAACATTTACACAATGAAATAATACTCTGTCATGAAAAAAGAAGGAAATCTTACTGTTTGAAAAAGCCTGGATGAACCTGGAGAGTATTATGCTAAATGAAATAAGCCAGTCAAAGAAAGGCAAGTAATATATGATTTCACTTATCTCTGTATATAAAATCCTAATGTGCAAATAGACCAAATGGCAGAACAACCAAATAACTGAGGAACTGGTCACTTCGATGTGTGCTGACCACCAGGAGGCACAAGCAGAACATGGTGGGTGTTGGCTTCAGGTGGGAGACAGTGGTCATGGCGGGTGTCAACCATGGTGGGATGGTGGAGTAGGTGAGCAGGGGCACCAGACCATAGTGGGGCACTGGTCATTGTCATCAGGGTGAGCGTCTGGTGGTTACTGAAAATTCTATGCTCCCGTGTGCTGAGGTCCTGCCTGGCACTTGCACTTGCTGCTGGAACTTGGAACCAGCCCCAACTGTCCCTCAGGGCTTCTCCACCCCCCATGCTCCTGAGGGGCAATTGGGGGCCAGCAGCCATCTCTTGCACCCATAGTTGGCCCTGGCCCTGCTCACACCCTCTGCTGGTGCCAGCCCCTATTGGTCCATGCCATCAGTGGGTGCACATGGTGGTGCCGTAGAGAGGGGAGCAAGGGCCACAGTGAGAGAAGCTGAGCAGGAGCACGGAGAATGCACTGAGAACCTACCTTGTGCCAATCACATCCTTGTGGCCCACAGTTCCTTTCAAGGTGCACAAATTCATGTCCTGGGCCTCTAGTATGAAATATAATGAACATAATAAACTAACAAAGTGGAAATAGACTCATGGATATGGAGTGCATACTAACAGCTATCAGAGAGGAGGGACTTTGGGGCTGGGTGAGAAGGGTAAAGAGATTAAGGAAAGAAAAAAAAAAGAAATGTTCATGGTGATTGCCAGAGGTAAGAGGATTGGGGGTTGTAGCAGATAAAGGGATGGAAGGATATTTGAATTGGTGGTAAACACACAATTCAATATAGAGGTGATATACTGTAGAACTGTGCACCTAAAATTTGTTAATTTTATTAACCAATGTCACCCCAACTAATGCAATCAAAATATAAGTGGCTTAAATGCTCTAATCTAAAGACAAAGGGTAGCTGAATGGATAATAAAACAAGATCCAATGGATGTTGTATACAAAAGACCCACCTAAGAATTAAAGACACACACAAACTAAAAGTTCAGGGATGGAATAAAAAATATTTCATGCAAATGGAAATGAAGAAAAGTGAGGTAACAGTACTTTTATGAGACAAAATTAACTTTAAAACAAGGACTATAAGAAAAAACAGAGGAAAACACTACATAATGATAAACATTTATTTTAGAAATATTTGGAAAACATAAATATACTAGAGGCCTAATGCATGAAATTTCTGCACTGAGGGTGTGTGTCCTTCAGCCAAGCCTGCACCCTGAGGGGATATTGGATAGGGCCTAAACTGGCAGTCATCCATCTCTCTCACAATCCAGGACTGCTGGCTCCCAACAGCTTGCCTGCCTGCTAGCCTTATTGCCCCTAAATGCTTCTGCCTGCCAGCCTGATTGATGCCTAACTGCTCTCCTCTGAAGGCCTGGCTGCCTCCAACTGCTCTTCCTCCCCTGAAGGCCTGGTCACCCCCAACTTCCCTCTCCTGCTGGCCTGGTGACCCACAACTGCCCTCCCCTGCCGGTCATCTTGTGGTGGCCATCTTTTGACCACATGGAGGCAGCCATCTTGTGGGAGGGTGTGATGGTCAATTTGCATATTACCTCTTCATTATCTATATATAATAGAGAAATACGCTAATTAACTGGGATGCCATAACTGATTGACCAGACAGGAAGAGTTGCATGCGCAGCATCATGGGAGGGGCAGTATGGACTTTCACATGTCTGTGCTGGGGGAAGGCCTGATCAGCAGAGGCTGAGGCTGCCTCAAGGATCATAGAGGAAGGCAGGGCCAGACCAGCAGTGTCTGTGGCTGCTGCAGGGCCCATGGAGCAAGATAGGACTGGACTAGCAACTCAAGGATGGGCAGCACCATGCAATTTCGAATTTTGTGCTGGGCTCCTAATACAGGATATGAAGCGTATCTTGATGAACAGAAAGGGGGAGATCAACAGTAATACAATCAATGCAGGGGATTTTAACATTTAATTGACATCAGTGGATAGATCTTTCAGGCAGAAATCCAACAAGAAAACAGCAGCTTTAAATGACACACTAAATGACATGGATTTAATTGATATCTTCAGAGCATTGCACCCCAGAGTAGCAGAATATACATTCTTTTCAAGTGCATATGGGACATTTTTTAGGATAAGCCACACATTATAAAAAAGTGACAATAAATTTAAGAAGATTAAAATTATATTAGACATTTCCTCTGACCAATGTTATTAAATAAGAAATCAATTACAAGAAAAAAACTGAAAAACATAAAAACAGATAGAGGCTAAATAACACGTCAGTAAACAATGAATGACTTAACAATGAGATCAAGGAAGAAATCAATAGAAAATTGAGAGAAATAAAAATTGGGACACAAAAACCCAAAATATATGGGACACAGCAAAAGCAGCTCTGAGAGGAAAATTCATAGCAATACAAAAAAGAAAAAAAAAATACCTCAAATAACCTGCCAGACCTTCTACCTAAAAAGAACAACAAATGAACAAGAAGGAAGGAAATAAATGGGTTTAAAAACCCAACAGTAAAATGATCAATGAATCTAAAAGTTAGTTAGTTCTTTGAAAAAATAAATAAGATTGATAAACCATTAACCAGAATCATGAAGAAAAATAAAGAGAAGCCAAACAAATAAAATCAGAAATGAAAGAAGGCATTAACAACTGTCACTACAGAAACACAAAGGATTGTAAGAAAACATTAAAACAACAGTGTGCAGAAAAAAATTGGCAATTAGGAAAAAACGGATAAATTCCAGTAGACATACAATCTCTTAAAACTGAGTCAAGAAAAAAAACATAATATTTGAATAGACTAATTACAGCTAATGAAATAAAAATAATAATAATAATAAAAAAACTTCTACAAACAAAAGTCATGGACTGGATGGCTTCAAAGGTGAATTTTATCAAATATTCAAAGAACTCACACCTTTTCCTTTCAAGCCATTCCAACAAATTTAAAAGGAGGAAAGATTCGGAAGCTCATTTTACAAGGCCAGCATCTCCTTAATTCCAAAACCAAATGAAGACAATAAAACAAAAGGAAATTAGAAGTCAATCCTATATAATAAAAGGGTGATATGAAATTGACTGACTGACCAATTGCTATGGCATGCACTGAGCACCAAGGGGAAGACACTCAATGCAAGAACTGCCCCCTGGTGGTCATTGTGCTCCCAAGGCTGGTGAGTGCAGCAGTGGTGGTGGGAACCTCTCATGTGGAGTGGGCCTAAGCCGTCAGTTGGATATCCACCGAGGGGTCCTGGACTGTGAAAGGGCGCAGGCTGGGGTGAGGACCACTCCCCTCCCCGAGTGTACAAATGTTGTATACCAGGCCTCTAGTATTTATGATAAACAGAGATACAAAAACTCTCAGCAAAATTTACCAATCTGAATCCAATAATACATTGAAAAGATCATAAACCATTGATCAAGTGAAATTTATTCTTGTGATTCAAGGTCAGTACAATACTCACAACTCAATTAACATGATACACTACCTATAGAAAATAAAGGCTAAAAAAATCATATGATTATAACAATACATGGAGCAAAAACATTTGAAAAAAAATTCAGCACCTATTAATGATAGAAACAATCAGAAAAGTAAAAGTTGAGGTAGCATATCTCATCATAATAAAGATCATATGTGACAACACACAGCTAACATAATACTCAATGGGCAAAACTGAAAGATGAGAAACAAGATAGTGATTTTTTTTATCCTGAACATGGATAAAGAGAATTAACATTGTTAAAATGTCTATACCAAAGCAACCTATAGACTCAATAACATTTCTATCAAAATATCAATGGCATTTTTCACAGAAGTTGAAAAATAATCCAAAATTTTATGTGGAACAACAAAAGACTCCTAATAGCCATAACAATATTGAGAAAGAAGAACAAATTTGGAGGAATCACATTACCTTAAATCAAACTATGATACAAGGCCATAATAATTAGCAATATGTACTGGCATAACCACAGTCATAAGATCAATGGAACAAAAGAGTAAGCCTAGAAATAAAACCACATTTATATGGTTCAATTGATAAATGACAAAGAAGGCAAGAACATAAAATGAGGTAAAAACAATGTATTGAATAAATGATGTTGGCATTGAACAGATACATTAAAAAATAAAACTAGATCACCTTATTACACCATACATAAGAATAAACTCAAAATGTATTAAAGATTAAATGTAAGACTCAATATCACAAACATCCTATAAGAAAACATAGGCAATAAAATATCAGACATTTCTTGTAGCTTTATTTTCTCTAATATATTGCCTTGGAGAAGAGTAAGGAAATAAAACATTTAAAAAATGAAACTATATTTTAGAACAGGCAAGAGTCCACCTGTTGGAATCCCTCTTGTCTGACCATGAGGAGCTTATGACCTGTTGAGAACTATAGCCAGAGGCTCATTAAGTGACTGAGACTAGCAGAGAACCTGCAGACAGAAGTGGATGTCTGCATCATTCGAGTCTTTGTCTGACCTGAACTGGTAAAAGCAGACACTGAGGCACTCCTTGGCCCAGTAGAGGGAGCTACAAATTCTGCTCCAAATAGGTTTCTCAGAGCCAATTACAGACAGCAACTGATATTGGTCAGCATGATAGTCCCTCTGAAGAAGCCCTGAAACAACATATCCAGTAGCCAGCTTTGGCAGAGCAAAATCTCATAGGTTTCACAAGCAGCATGTCCACAAGAAGATACTGGGAAGCATCAAACACTGCAGAAGCAAATTCCACTTTGTGCAATTAGCAACTACACTGTGGCATGCATGCTACATACATAGATGGTTCAATACCAATTATAACTCAATTACAACAGGAGGGCCCACACAACATGAGCAAGGGGCATTCTTAGAGCTCCCAGTTCTAGTGATCAGGAATTTGCACCACTGGGTCCTACAGGTCACCTCAGCATGAGGCCACCCTATCAATACTAGGAGTCATAGAAGATTAACATAATCCATAGAAACATATACAAACAGGCAGCCAAAATGGGGAGACAAAGCAATAGGCCCCAGATAAGAAAATAAGAAAATTATCCAGAAGAACTTAATGATGTGGAGGTCAGCAATATATCAGATATAGTGTTCAGAGTAATGATTATAAGTATGCTCAACAGCAATTTAACAAATATAAAGAAGACCAATCAGAAATGAAGAATACCGTATCTGAGTTAAAGAATATACTGAAAGGAATAAACAATAGGATCAATGAAGCAATCTAATCAGAAAGAAAAGGTAAAACACAAACAAACAAACAAACAAACAAAACACCCAAACATATCAGCAAAAAGAAAAGAAAAAGATATTTAAAAGTAGAGTAGTTTAAAGATCTTTGGGATAACATGAAGCATAGCTATATCCATGTCATAGGTGTACTAGAAGGAGAAGAGAGAGATCAAAGAATTGAGAGCCTATTTGAAGAAACATTATCTGAAAATTTTCCTCACCTGGTGAAGGAAAAGAAAAACAAATTCAGGAAGCACAGAGAATCCCAAACAAAATGGACTCAATAAGACCCATACCAAGTACATCATAATTAAAATGCCAAAAGTTAAAGACAATGACAAAATCTTAAAAGCACAAGAGAAAAACAGTCAGTTACTTACAGGGGACCTCCCATAAGACTTCCAGCTGATTTCTCAACAAAAACATTTCAGGCCAGAAGAGATTCACATGAAATATTCAAAGGGCTAAAAACCAAGGATATACAACCAAAGCAACTTTACCCAACAAGGCTATCATTTAAAATTGAAGGAGAAATACAGAGCTTACAGACAAAAAAAGTGAAAGAATTTGTTACCATGAAACCATTACTACAAGTTATGTTAAAAACTTTGCTTTAAGAATCAAAAGAAGGAAAAGAAAAACCAAGAGTAACATAGTTAAAAAATTAAAATTGGTAATAAATACATACCTATCAGTTAATTTAAATGTAAATGGCTTAAATGATGCAATAAAAAGACATAAGGCCCTAACCAGTTTGGTTCAGTGAATAGAGCATTAGTCTGAGGATGAAAAGGTCCCAAGTTTGATTCTGGTCAAGAGCATGTACCTTGGTTGCAGACACATCCCCAGTAAGAGGTGTGCAGAAGGCAGCTAATTGATGTTTCTCTTTCATTGATGTTTCTAACTTTCTATCCCTCTCCCTTCCTCTCTGTAAAAAATCAATAATAAAAAAAAATAGCAAAAAGACAAAAAAGACATCAGGCAGCTGAATGGATCAAAAAATAAGACACATATATATGCTGTCTTCAAGAAACACACCTCAGAATGAAATATAGTCACAGACCAAAAGTAAATGGATAGAAAAAAGTATACTATGAAAATGAAAAGAAAAAAAAGCTGGGGTAGCAATGCTAGTACTTATATCTAACAAAATAGACTTTAAAACCAACACTATAGAAAGAGAAAAAGAATGACACTACATAATGATAAAGGGATCAATCCAAAAAGGACATATAACTCTTGTACACAGTTATGCACCCAACATAGGAGCACCTAAATACATAAAGCAAATCTTAAAAAAAATAAAATAAAGATTGACAGTGATACCATTTCAGTAGGGAATTTAAACACCATCATTGATATCAAAGGATAGACCTTCCAACCAGAAAATCAACAAGGAGATGGCAGCCTTAAATACACACTAGATCAAATTGATGTAATTGATAACTTCAGAACATTTCACCCCACCCAAGCAACAATATATACTTTCTTTTCAAGTGCACATGGAATATTTTCTAGAGTAGACCACATGTTAAGACACAAAACAAGTCTCAATAAATTTAAGAATATTGAAATCATATCAAGCATCTTATCTAATAAAGGAGAAACATGCAAATTAACCATCACTACGCTTAGCCCACAGCCAATCAGAGTGAGTATGCAAATTAACCCAACAAAGATGGAAGTTAATCCACATATGCAGGTGCAGAGTGGTGTGAAGCCTGCTATGAGGAGAAGGGGTGCCGTGGAGGGAGTTATTAAAGTGGTGCTCCAGACAGAAGACTTGCCGGCTGCTGGTGAGAGAGGGGACGTCCTGCTCCCAGGAGGTTAGGGAACCAGGACTTACGGGGTCCTGGGTGGCTGGGAGTGAAGCCAAAAGCCTATTCTTGCATGAATATCATGCAATAGGCCTCTAGTCTGATATAATGCTATGGAACTTGAAATCAATCACAAGAAGAAAACTGATCACACAAAGACATGGGCATTAAATAGCATGCTACTAAAAATGATTGGGTTAACAATGATCAAGGAGGAACTCAAAAGGTACCTTGAAACAAATAAAAGTGAGCACACAACAACCCAAATCTATGGACCACAGCGTACTAAGAGGGAAATCTATAACATTACAGTTCTATCCCAGGAAACAAGTAAAAGCTCAAATAAACAATATAACTATACACTTAAAGGAATTTACAAAAAGAACAACATACAAAGCCCAGAGTGAATAGAAGAAAGGAAATAATAAAGATCAAAGCACAAAAAAATATAATCTAAAAAATCAATATGAATGATTAATAAAACCAAGAACTATTACTTCTGAAAAATGAACAAGATTGACAAACCTTTAAGCACATTTACCAAGAAAAAAAATAGAGGACACAAATAAATAAAATCAGAAATGAGAGAGAAGTTACAATTGACACCAGAGAAATATAAAGGATTATAAATGCCTAGAAACATACAATTCCCCAAAACTAAATCAGGAAGAACCGAAGAATCTGAGTAGAAAGATTACAACTGGTTAAATTAAAGTAATAATGATAAAAATAATGATAAAGTAATAATGATAAAAAATAAAAATAAAAAAACAAACAAAAAAACAACAACATAGACTGCATGGCTTTACAGGTGAACATTTGAAGAACTAACATGTATTCCTCTCAAACTATTCTAAAAAAATTAATAAGGAGGAAAGACAATAAAACTCATTTTATGAGGCCAGCATTACCCTAATTCCCAAACCAGATAAAGATATGAAAAATAAAAATAGACACAAATATTTTTGATGAATATAAATGCTAAAATCCTCAACAAAATATTAGCAAAATGAATCAAGCAATACATTGAAAAGATCATGCACTGTGATCAAATGGGATTTATTCTGGGGATGCAAAGTTGGTATAATATCTGCAAAAGAATAAATATGATACCACATAAACAAATTGAAGGATAAAACCCACATCATCATATTAATAGAGATAGAAAAATACATTTTATAAAATTCAGCACCCATTTATAATAAAACCTCTCAGCAAAGTGGGAATAGATTAAACAAACTTCACCATAATAAGGGATATACATGACAAACTCACAGCCAACATCATACTCAATGGGCAAAAACTGCAAGTGTTTCCTTTAAGATTGGAACACTATAGGAATGTCCACTTTCACCATCCTATTCAACATAGTACTGGAAGTCCTAGCCATAGCACTCAGAAAAGAAGAAGATATAAAAAGCCACCTAAATTGGAAAGAAAGAACTAAAACTATCTTATTTGCAGATGACATATTTGTATATGGAGAACTCTAAAGATTCCACAAAAAATACTACCAGAACTAATAAATTAATTCAATAAAGTAGAAAGATACAAAATGAATATCCAAAAATCAGTTAAAATTTTACACACCAATAATGAACTATCAGAAAGGAAAACTAAAAAACACACACACAGCCCTTCATAATTGTTTCAAAAAGACTAAAATACCTAGGAATAAATTTAACCAAAGATGTAAAAGTACCATATTCAGAAAATAATAAGACATTGAAGAAAGAAATTGAGAAAGACAGAAATAAGTGGAAACATATAACATGTTCATGGGTAAGAAGAATTGCTATCATTAAAATGTTCATATTACACAAGGCAACCTATAGATTCAATACAATTCCTTTCAAGATACCAATGGTGTATTTCACTGTCCTAGAATAAATGTTTTAAAAATTTATATGGAACCACAAATGGCCCTGAATAGCGACAACAATTTTGAGAAAGAAGAGCAAAGTTGGAGGAATCACACTGCCTGATATTAACTACAAGATCATAGTAATACAAAAGCATAGTATTGGCATAAAAATAGACTGGTAGATCAAAGGGACTGAATAGAAAGCCGAGAAATAAATCCAGGCCTTTATAGTCAATTAATATTTGACAAAGTAGGCTAAACCATCTAATGGACTAAAGGTAAATGGTGCTGGGAAAATTGGGCAGATATGTGCAAAAACATGGAATGACCACCTTTTTATACCACACGCAGGAATTAACTTAAAATGGATTAAAGACTTACATGTTAGCCTCAAAACCATAAAACTCCTGTACAAAAACATAAGCAGTAAAATCTCAGACATTTATCTTAGCACTATTTTTTCTGATATGTCTCCTCAGGCCAGGGAAACAAAAGACAAAATAAACAATTTTGACTACAGAGTTTTGACTACTCTAAAGATTCCACAAAAATACTATCAGAACTAATAAATTAATTCTAAATTTTGACTAAAGAGTTTTTGCACGACAAAAGAAATCATCAACAAAATGTAAAGACAACCTACTGAATGGGAGAATATATTCACCAATGATGCATCTGATAAGGGATTAATATCCAAAAATTATAAAAAACTCATATAACTCAAAATCAAAAATTCCACAAACAATCCAATTAAAAAAATGAGCAAAAGTCCTGAATAGACACTTCTCCAAATAGGATATATAGATGGCCAATAGACATATGTCCCTAATCATCTGAGAAATACAAATTAAAACCACAATGAGATGTCACTTCACACCTGTCAGGATAGTTATCAATAAATCAACCAACAGCAAGTGTTGTCAAGGATGTGGAGAGAAGGGAACCCTTATGTACTGCTGTTGGTGGGAATGAAAGTTGGTGCAGTCACTATGGAAAACACAATGGAAGTTTCTCAAAAATTATAACCATAACTTTCTAATGTCCTGGCATTTCCACTTCTGGGTGTATATTTGAAGAAACCCAAATCACTAATTTGGAAGAATAAACACAGCCTATGTTTGTTGCAGCTAAGTTATGGAAGCAACCCAAGTGTCTATTTTTTTTTTTTATTTTTTACAGAGAGAAAGGGAGAGGGATAGAAAGTCAGAAACATCAACGAGAAAGACATCGATCAGCCACCTGCTGCATGCCCCTCTACTGGAGATGTGCCCGCAAGCAAGGTACATGCCCCCGACCGACTGGAATCGAACCTGGGACCTTTCAGTCTGTAGGCCGACGCTCTATCCACTGAGCCAAACAGGTCTTGGCCCAAGTGTCTATTAATAGAATAGTGAATGAAAAATGCATGGCATATAATGTAATCAAATATTACTTGGCCATGGAAAAGACGGAAATCTTACCATTTGTGACAAGCATGGATGGACCTTGAGAGTATTACACTAAAGAAGCCAGTCAGAGAAAGATTAATACCATATGATTTCACTCATATTTAGAATCTATTGAACAAATTAAACTAACAAGCAATATAGAAACACACTCGTCATTTAATATAGAGAACAGACTGATAGCTGTCAGAGAAAAGGAGCTGGGTGAAAATGGTGAATAGATTAAGAAAACAACAATTCATAGACATGGACAAACATTATGGTGATTAGCATAAAGAAAGGGGGGTCAGGGAGGTAAGAGAGCGGTGAACACAATACAATATACATGATTTATTATAGAAGTATACACTTGAAACCTATATGATTTTATTAACCGATATCTCCTTAATAAATGTAATAATATAAATAGGTATATATATATATATTATTTAGTATTAAAAAGAAAGGGAATTCTGACACACACTATATTTAAGTAAATAAATGAGATACAAAAGGATAAGATATTGTATCATATCATTTGTATAAGATACCAAGAGAAATAAAATTCCTAGAGGTTGAGAAAGGTGGTTGCCAAGCCTTGGGGAGAAACACAGAGCCATTGTTTCGTGAATCTAGATTGGATTCATGAGCATGCTGAAAAACCTAGTAAATATTCTGCTTCTGTTTAATGATGTTAAATAAGGCCAACATCAGCTTGCCACCACTAGAACTGAGATCTAGCAGCACTCAGCACAGAACCCAGGCACACTGGCTTCCATTCCTGGCCTCAGCCCTCGAGGCTCTTCTGATTTCTCAGTGAAGAGCAGGAAGGCACCTGAAAGGGTCTGAGAAGCCTGCTTTGCTGACCACAGGCTATCCCCAGGGAAGATAGCTGTGAGGTGGCACTGTGGCTTCTCCTCTGCTGACTGCTGAGTGCCTGTACTTCCTACTCATTAACAGTTATAATTCTATAGACAGATATTGATCAATTCATCTGGCTGTAATTTAGGGCTGGGAAGAAAACTTCCCCTTCACCCTACCTAGGAAACTCCTTCCATCTTTTTTCTCCACCCAAAAAAACTCAATAAACAGCTCTGACATAGATTTCTTTCCTCTGCACCAACATTCTCTAATAAAGTGCAAGTGCATGGGCAGCCCATGGACAATATGGGGGTGGGGGCCTTTGGAAGGCTGAAGGGCAACAGGATTCCAGAGAAATGTAAGCCCTTCTCTTCAGTTGGCAATGAAAGTTTTAGTTAAATCAGGTCAGCACATTTTCCCTGTACTGTGCCAGAAAGTAAATGCTTTAAACTTTGAAGGCTGTTTGGTCTCTGTCACAATTCCATTTTGTTCTTGTATAAGTGGAACAATATGCAAATGGAGATGTTTGTATTTCAATAAAAGTTTGTGTGAAAATTAAAATTTGAATTTTATATAATTTTAATGTTTTAAAATATAATTTTTTTCAACTATTAAAAAGTACTAGAACCATTCTTTGCTTGTGGCCATACAAAAACAGGCATTCGGCCATGTGTGGCCTATGGTATGTGGTTTGCTCATCCCTAGTTTAAATAGTTTGAATCTATCTACTTACAAATTAATATAGCTCACTTGTTCATGAGAGGAAAGGGACTAATGTTTAGGGATAATTGGTACTACAAAATTTAGAACAGCGTGGTGGCTAAGCACACAGGCTCTTGGAACAGAATGGCTGAGTTTAAATCTCAGCTTCTACCACCCTCAAGCTGTGTGAGCTTGAGAAATTTACTTGAACTTTCTGAACCCGTGTCTCTGCATCTAACCAACTGCAGCTGAAACAGAACACATCTGACAAAGTGTTTGCATGGATGAAATGGAACAATATGTGCTAGATACTCAGACCAGGATTTGGTTTATTGCACATCAATGCTGGCTGTCTATTATCTGCTGTAGGACAGGACGGGCATTAGGTCCCTGCATTCCATTATCTCATGTAATCTTACAAAATGGGTACTATGACCATTGAGTACATATACATAGTTAGATAGTTTAGGTTCAAGAAGAAGGGTAGTCCCAACTTCGCTTTCTGTTGCATCCCCGGCCCTTAACTGTCCCATAAGCTGTGCTGCCTTCTAGCTCCCTTTAGAGGTACTTATGTGGCATTTGATGTTAAGCACATATATACTGACAAATCTACTTTCTTTCTTGGTTCCATGATTCTTCTGTTAGTTCTCTTATTTTTTCTGCTGTGTTAAGTATACCTCTTTATCTCAAAAATGTTAGCATTCCCTATTATTCTGGTCAAGGAGCTCCACCTTTTTGTTCTCTACAGAACTCCTCTAGTGTCTCATTCATGACTGTGGCTTTTTTTATTATTTTATTTTATTTTATTTTTTATTATTAATTTTTTATACATATCTCCCCATTGCCCCCCCTCCCTCCCAGGCATACCCCAACCCCCCAGTGTCTATGTTCATTGGTTATGATTATATGCATAGATACAAGTCCTTTGATTGATCTCTTATCTACCTCACCTAACTTTAATCTTCCTGCTGTAATTTCACAGTCTGTTTGAAGCTTTACTGTCTCTGTATCTATCCTTTTGTTCATCAGTTTATAATGTTCTTTATTATCCCCCAGTGAGTGCGATCATGTGATGCTTCTCCTTCATTGACTGGCTTATTTCGCTAAGCATAAGGCTCTCCAGTTCCAACCAGGTTGCTGCAAATGGTAAGGATTCCTTCTTTTTAATGGCAGCATAGAATTCCATTGTGTAGATGTACCACAGTTTTCTAATCCACTCATCTGCTGACGGGCACCTAGGCTGTTTCCAAATTGTGGCTATTGTAAATTGTGCTGCTATGAACATAAGGGTACATAAATCCTTTCTGATTGGTGTTTGTAATTTCTTAGGATAAATTCCTAAGAGTGGGATTACAGGGTCAAATGGGAGATCCATTTTTAGTTTTTTGAGGAAACTCCATACTGTTCTCCACAGTGGCTGCACCAGTCTGCATTCCCACCAACAGTGCACAAGGGTTCCTTTTTCTCCGCATCCTCGCCAACACTTGTCGTTTGTTGATTTGTTGATGATTGCCATTCTGACAGGTGTAAGATGGTATCGCATTGTCGTTTTGATTTGCATCTCTCGGATGATTAATGACTTTGAACATGTTTTCATGTGTCTCTTGGCTTTCCTTCTGTCGTCTTTTGAAAAGGTTCTATTTAGGTCCGTTGCCCATTTTTTTAATGGATCCTTCATCTTCCTCATGACTGTGGCTTTAATCATGAATGGTCAGCTTTCACTGATATGTCCCACAGCTGTTTCCCAGCACTGATTCTACATGTGCTGGACTTTTAAATTAGTGCAGGGAAACATGACCACGATATTAGACCATCTGGCTTCACTTTCCAGCACTGTCCGAAGCTCCCTATGGGGTCTTGGAAAAAATTTATAATCTCTCTGAACTTGGTTTAGACATCAGTAACATGGAGATAATAATAAGAACTACCAAGTAGAGTTGTAAAAGTAAAGTGAAATGATCATAATACAACAAAGAGGCTTATTTGCATTGCATATCATGCTCTTGTGTTAGTTCCCCCTCAGGTATTGCTTTCTTTCTCAACTTGTTTATGAGCTTTGTAAAGCATGTTCAACGCGCCATCATCCTTGATTTTTTTTTTGAAATTTGCAAACATTGAGTCTAGGCAGTGTTAACAAGTGTTACAAAACATTCACTGCAATTTGATTCATTCTTGTTGTATTTGGATGTCGCACAGAACTCGAAGGTGGATACAGTTTTCCTCCCTGGAGAATTATAGTTAGCTATTAGTTTATTGCAGAACTAAGTCAATCTCATTTATAAAAACATGAATATTGTTTACAAAAAAATGAAGATTATTTACAAAATTTACCTTTATAACTAAAATGTAACCCCCATAAGTGCACCCAGAGAATATGGGTTTTCTACTAGTATAGTACTTCACAGAGCATAATTATGATGATGTTCAAGAGCCACCAGCATACCCTTTTGTTGGAAAAGTCTCTATAAAAAGGTTTCTCCTTTTCTGTCTTCCATCCTCACACACATAGTCCATCAGCCTGATGCTTCTCCGTTCTAATTGAAAATAAATAAAAAACCAAACTCCCCAAAGCAGGAACGATACAGCAATGAGGTCAGCCTCTTATGATGGAGGCAGAGTAGGCTGGGGTGCATAAGAGAGTGCATGGCTGGGTGTGTAGGAAAGTGCATGATTGGGGTGTGTGGGAGAGACATGGGTGGGGTATGTGGGAGATACACGGCTGTGAGTAGGAGAAACGAGACTGGGGTGTGTGGGAGAGACATGGATGGGGTGTGTAGGAGATACATGGTTGCTGTGTGTGGGATAGACATGGCTGGGGTGTGTGGGAGAGACATGACTGCGGTGTGTAGGGGAAACAAGGCTGGGATGTGTGGGTGAAACATGGCTGGGGTTTGTAGGAGAGACATAGTGTGTGTGGGAGAGACATGGCTGGGATGTTTAGGACAGATATATTTGGTGTGTGTGGGAGAGGCATGGCTGTGTGTAGCAGAGACAAGCCTGGGGTGTGTGGGAGAAACAAGGCTGGGTATGTGGGAGGGACATGGTTGGTGTGTATAGAAGAGACATGATTGGGGTGTGTAGGAGAGACATGCCTGGGGTGTGTGGGAGAGACATGGCTG
>JAAGEH010000417.1:4143209-4172874 GCA_011751065.1 Lasiurus cinereus | reverse complement strand
TGTGGGAGAGACAGGGTCGGTGTGTGTTGGAGAGACATGGATGGGGTTTGTGGGAGAGACATGGCTGTGTGTGTAGGAGACATATGGCTGGGGTGTGTGGGAGAGACATTTCTGGGGTGTGTTGGAGAGACATGGCTGGGGTGTATGGGAGAGACATGGCTGTGGTATGTGGGAGAGACATGGCTGGGGTGTGTGGGAGAGACTTGGCTGGGGTGTGTAGGAGAGACATCGCTGGGGTGTGTAGGAGGGAGCTTTCCTGGCATGTATAGGATAGGGCATGTAGGAGAGACATGGTTTGTGTGTAGGAGAGAGTATTACTGGGTTGCATAAAGAGTGCATGACTGTGCCTCTGAGCAAATGGCAAGGCTTCCTGTCTACGTGCAAACCATTGCAGTCCCATCTGAAAACCTCGCAAGATTCTTTCGAACAGTGAAGTCTAGTGAGTGTTATTGGTTCTGTGGTTAAATCAGAGAAATTGCTTCAGATCCTTCCTTCCAAGTAGAAAAAACTCCAGAACAGCCAAGGCCAAGAAGGTCAAGGACAAGCACCAGGAAAGAGAAGGAAAACTCTAAATTAGATTAAAAACAAAAGTGCTCAGGTGATCTAGGAATATTGGAAAACACTCAGGCACAATCTAGGCAAAATCATGAGCAATAATACAGTGGTAAGATAAGTTATTTTAGGCTTGTGACATTGCTCATGTTATCCTGGCACCTACTCCCCAGACAGAAGAGCCTATCTTTCCAGCAGGGCGTACCAGGTAGGGAGACAGAGGTCCCCTCAGCAGCCAGGCCCTTTTACCCTGCACAGCACAAGTCCCCTGCTTCTCCTGTGTGTGGCTTGGAGAGACTCCACCACAGGAAGCCAAGTTTTACTCACCTGCACAAGGGAGAGGGTCCTGTCCATTTTCAGGCTAACTGTGAAGATTTGATGAGTCAATGCATGAAAGACTGAGCTCAGCCCAATCCGATTTGGCAAATAAAAGACACTCAATAAATCAGTGCTCTTTTTCTCCCTTCTCTTCCCCCATGGAGATGGGGCTAATACACTTCACAAAGAGCAGGATTCGCTCGTGGACGGCCTTCTGGCAAGGACAATGCACTGTCAACAACTGCCAAGGTTTGAAGCTTGATGCTAGTGGTCAGCTAGCAAGCAGTCTTGATAGAACACATGAGTCTCCCAGTGGGAAACAGACCTCTATTCCTATAGCACGGGAATCAACATGAAAATCAGCTTATTTGCACTGGTTTCCTAGGCCCTAAATCTGCAGGGCAATGGGAAGAGAGCCAGGTGATAACTGGTCACATGATGGGGTGCATTATGGAGGAGGAACGCTGAGTTTAGATAATGCTCATTTAGGGAAAAATAGCTGCTATGTGCTCAGACTATATCTTTCCTCCAAGGCTATCTGCTATAGAAACAGCCTTGAGAAGATAGTTCAGATCAAAGGCAGCTAGTGCTTTGTTAGCCAGATGTAAAAATGTAAGGCACAAGGAAAATTGTCTAGCAGAGGCATGAAAGAAACAATCATTTCTTCCTGCCCGCTTCCCAGCCCAGTTAGCCACGGTCAGCTTTCTGTACACTGCCCTTGCTCTGTGAAGATGGAGCATCACATATGTCCTGTATCCCACACTTTTCTCCTCTCCGGAGTATGCCACTGCTCAGGCGCCCCATACGCAATGTTCTGTCCTGATTCTGAGTTGCTTGCAGCAGTATCAGAGCTCACAGTGGTGCTTGTATTTTCAGGTCAGGCTTCTCTCTAGAATCTAGCTCAAGCGTTCATTAAAAAAAAAAATGTCAAAGGAGGGGAGATCAGGTGAGGGGAAGAAGTCAAGTGAGAGAATAAAACACATCTCCCCTTCTCTCCATACTTGGGGGACATTTGATCTCAGCTTCAGGGTGAAAGTTGAGACAGATTAGAGCCATTGAATGAAGCAGGGAATGTTGAGACTTGGATACCTCTCTCTAGGAACTCGGATTTTGGGCCAGATGGATGTCTGGGGAGGTCAAGGGGTCACCTACATGGAGTTATTTGAGTGACACCATGACCTTTACCCTTTTCAAAACAACTTCATGCACCTGACATTTCCATTATAGTCCTCTCCGGGAAAGATATAGTCTGAAGAGGACACTGCTCCAGTAGAATAAATATGCTCACTGAGAAACAATCTCTATAGTTTATAAATGCTCTCAGAGGTAACACATTCATTCAGTATGCATATTTGGAGTACCAACTTCATGCTAACTATTGTGTTAGCCACTCTGGCTTCAAGCATGAGGAGAGATAGGCCTTGCTTTCAAGAGCTTTAGGCTAATGAGAATCAGAAAAGGTAAGATGCATTTTATTTTTATTTTTTATTGAGTTTATTGTGGTGACATTCATTAATAAAATTATATAGGTTTCAGGTGTACAATTTTATATACATCATCTGTATATTGCATTGTGTGTTAAACACTGAAAGTCAAATCTGTTTCCATCACCTTTTAGATCTTATTTACCCTCTTCTACCTACTCTCAACTCCCTTCCCTCTGGTTATCATGATACTATTGTCTGTGTTAATGAGTTTTGTTTTTGTTTTTTATTGTTGACAGCATAACAGATGTCCCCCTCCCCAAGCTCCTGCCCCACCCTTACTATTGTTTGTGTCCATGGGTTAGGCATATACATGAATATATATTATGCATTTATATCTTTGTTTAATCTCTTCCCATTCCTTCCACCCTCTCCTCCTATCTGACATCAGTCATTATGTTCTATGCATCCATGCCTCTATAACTCTGGAACTGTTTTGTTCATCAGTTTATTGGGTTAATTAGATTCCACATGTAAGTAAGATCGTGTAATATTCATCATTCTCTAACTGGATGATTTTACTTAGCATAATACTCTCCAGGTCCCTTCTTGATGTCTCAAAGGGTAAGAGCTCCTTCTTTTTTATAGCTGCATAGTATTCCATGGTGTAAATGTACCACAGCATTTTTATGCACTCATCTATTGATGGGCACTTGGGCTGTTTCCAGATCCTAGCTATGGTAAATTGCACTGATATGAACTTAGGGATGCATATATTCTTTCTGATGGGTTTTGGCATTCTTATGATATATTCTCAGAAGTGGGATTACTGAGTCAAATGACAGTTAGTTTTAATTTTTTGAGGAAACTTCATAGTGTTTTCCAAAGTGGCTGCACCAATCTGCAATCCCATTGGCTTCCCACCTGCAGTTCCACTAGAGTTCCTTTTTTCTTTTTTCTTTTTTTTCTAATCCTGCAAGCCCTTGCTGTTTGATTTATTGATATTGTGGCCATTTTGACAGGTGTGAGATGACACCTAATTGTGGTTTTAATTTGCATCTCTCTAATGATTAGTGATATTAAGAATCTTTTCAAATGTCTATTGACCATCTGTATGTCCTGTTTGGAGAAATGTCTTTTATTGTAAACATCCATGGGAGTACAGAGTCTTCACCTTGGCCAATATGGCTGCAGCAGAGTTGCAGGAAGGGAAGATGGCCTTTGAGTCCTAAGTCCACCATTATCCCAGGTGACTTGGCACTTGAATAAACCATTTTCCTTTTGCACCAGCACTTGCCTCACCTGTTGGTTTTCATTGTGGCAGACAGCCAAACCTACGATTTTTTTTGTTACATTTTGCCCATTTTATAATTAGACTATAGGCCCGGTACACAAAATTCGTGCATGGAGGGTGTCCCTCAGCCTAGCCTGCATCCTCTCCAATCTGGGACCCCTGGAGGAATGTCTGACTGCCCATTTAGGTGGGCAGTTGGACATCCCTCTCACAATACAGAATTGCTGGCTCCCAACTGCTCACCTACCTGCTTTCCTGATTGCCCCTAACTACTTCTGCCTTCCAGCCTGATCACCTCCTAACCACTTCCTTGCTGGCCCAATTGCCCCTAACTACCCTCCCATACTGGCCTAGTCACCCCTAATTGCTCTCCCCTGACAGCCTGGTTGCCCCCAACTGCCCTGCCCTGATGGCCTGGTCACCCCTAACTGCCTTCTCTTGCAGGCATGGTTGCTTCTGACTGCCCTCCCTGCAAGCCTGGTCCCCCCTACCCCCAACTGCCCTGCCCTGCAGGCTTGGTTCCCCCAAACTTCCCTCCCCTGCAGGGCTCATTTCCCCCAACTGCTCTCCCCTGCAAGCCTGATTGCCCCCAACTGCCTTACCTTTCATACCTGATCCTTCCCAACTGCCCTCCCCTGCTGGCAATCTTGTGATGGCTATCTTGAGTCCACATGGGGGCAGGCATCTTGTGTGTTGGAGTGATGGTCAATTTGCATATTACCTCTTTATTATATAGGATTGTTTGTTATTTTGGTGTTGATTTTTATAAATTCTTTATAAATTTTGGATAGTAACCTCTTAACAGATGTAACACTGGAAAATATGTTCTCCCATTTAGTGAGTTGTCTTTTCATTTTCATTGTGGTTTCCTTTGCTATGCAAAATATTTTTAATTTCATGTAGTCCCTCTTGTTTATTTTTTCTTTTCTTTTTCTTACCCAAGTAGATATATAAAATATATTGCTATGCAAAATATTCGAAAGCTTATTGCAAATGTTTTCTTCTAGGATTTTTATTGTTTTGAGGCTAACATTTGAGTCTTTAATCTATTTTGAGTTTATTCTTTTAAAAATATGTTTTTATTGCTTTTTTTTTAAAGAAAGAAGAGAAAGATATAGAAACATCAATGAAAGAGAAACATCAATTGGCTTCCTTTTGTATCCCACTTAATGGAGATTGAACCCACAGGGATTGACCAGGAATTAAATTGGTGACCTCTTAGTGCATGGGACAACACTCAAACAATTGAATCACACTGACCATCTTGAGATTATTCTTGTGTATGGTGTAAGAAGGTGATCTAGTTTATTTTATTTTTTGCATATATCTGTCCAATATTCCAAATGCATTTGTTGAATAGACTATCTTGCCTCCTTTGTCAAATATTAATTGGCACAAAAGTATGGATATGTTCCATATTCTATTCCATTGATCTATATGTCTGTTTTTATGCCAATAACACACTGTTTTGATTATTATGTCTTTGTAGTATAGTTTGATATAGAATAGCATGATTTCTCCAATTTTGTTCTTCTCTCTCAAGATCACTGATGCTATTTGGAGTCTTTGCAGTTCCATATAATAATTTAGAAATTTGTTCTAGTTCTGTGAAATATGACATTGACATATCTTGATCAGAATTGCATTGAATCTATAGATTATTTTGAGTAATATGGGCATTTTAATCATGTTAATTCTCCCTAATCAGAAACATATGTGTTTCAACTTATTTGTGTATTTTCAATTTCTTCTTCAGTGTCTTATAATTGCCTGAGTACATATCTTTTATGTATTTAGTTAAATTTATTCCTAGGTGTATTATTCTTTTGAAGGAATTGTGAACCGTATTGTTTTCTTTTCTGATAGTTCATTATTGGTGTATAAAAATGTAACTGATTTCTCTATGTGTATTAATTTTGTGTCTGCCTACATAACTGAACTTAAGTTCTACTAGAACTTGGTGTCATGTTTACGGTTTTCACTCTAGAGTATCATGTCATCTGCAAATAATGATACTACTCACTTTACTTCTTCCTTTCCTATCAGAATGCCTTTTATTTCTTCTTGCCTGATTGCTGTGGCTAGGCCTTCTGGAACTAAGGTAAAAGTAGGCACCTAGGTCTTGTTTCCAATCTTAAGAGAAATGTTTTAGTTTCTGCCTATTGGGTTTGTTATATATGGCCTTTATTACTTGAAGGCATATACCCTTTATTTACACTTTGGTGAATGTTTTTATCATAAATGGATTCTGGGTTTTATCAAATGCTTTTTCTACATCTGTTGATATGATTATATTTTTTACCCTTCATTTTATTTATGAGGTCTATCACATTTATTAATATTGTACCAACCTTGCATCACAAGAATAAATCTCGCTTGATCATAATATATGATCTGTTTTTCCTTATGTTTGATTTCTATTTTCATACCATTATAGTCAAAGAAGATCACTGAGCCGAAACTGGTTTGGCTCAGTGGATAGAGCGTCGGCTGCAGACTGAAAGGTCCCAGGTTCGATTCTGGTCAAGGGCATATATACTGGTTGAAGGCACATTCCCAGTAGGGGACGCCCAGGAGGTGGCTGATCGATGTCTCTCTCTCATCGATGTTTCTAACTCTCTATCCCTCTCCCTTCCTCTCTGTGAAAAAAAATCAATAAAATATATTAAAAAAAAAGAAGATTACTGATATGATTTCAACCTTCTCTAATAATTATACTTGTTTTGTGTCCTAACATATGGTCTACCCTATAAAATGTTCCATGTTCACTTGAAAATAATATATATTCTGCTAAATATGTATATAATTGCTCTGAAGATATTAATTAAATCTATTGGTTCAGTGTATCATTAAACATTAAAGGCCATTCGTTGTTTGTTGATTTTCTGACTGGAAGATTTATCTGTTGATGTCAATATTGTTACCCTAGCTGTTTTAAAATTTCTATTTGCATGAAATATCTTTTCCCATCCCTTTACTTTTAGTCCGTGTGCATCTTTCATTCTGAGGTGGGTTTCTTATAGAGAATATATATTCATATGAGTCGTGTTTTCTTATCCATGAAGCTACCTGATATCTTTTGATTGGAGCATTTATACAATTTATATTTAAAGTGTATATTTATTGACATTTTATTCTTTTAACTATGTTCCTTTGTTTTTTTTTCTTCTTCTCTTTCTTATAAACAAAGATACTTTAATATTTCTTTTTATACCAGTTTGCTGATAATAAACTTACTTAATTTTTCTTATCTGGGAAGCTCTCTACTTTACCTTCAATTATAAATGATAGCCCTGCAGGGTAAAGTAGTCTTGTTTGCAGGTTTTTTTTAATTATTCTAATAACTTTGGATATTTCATGCCAATCGCTTTGGCCCTGAAACATTTCTCTTGAGAAATCAGCTGATAGTCTTATGGGAGCTCCCTTATAACTAACTACTGTTTTTCTCTTACTGCTTTTAAGATTCTCTCCAACAAGAAAGATCACTGTATGGGAGAACATATTTGCAAATGTTATCATTGATAAAAGTTTAATCTCCAAAATCTACAGCCAACTTATACAACTTAATAAAAGGAAGATAAACGATCCAATAAAAAAAATGGGCAACAGACCTAAATAGAACCTTTTCGAAAGACGACAGAAGGAAGGCCAAGAGACACATGAAAACATGTTCAAAGTCATTAATCATTTGAGAGATGCAAATCAAAACGACAATGCAATACCATCTTACACCGGTCAGAATGGCAATCATCAACAAATCAACAAATGACAAGTGTTGGCGAGGATGCGGAGAAAAAGGAACCCTTGTGCACTGTTGGTGGGAATGCAGACTGGTGCAGCCACTGTGGAGAACAGTGTGCAGTTTCCTCAAAAAACTAAAAATGGATCTCCCATTTGACCCTGTAATCCCACTCTTAGGAATTTATCCTAAGAAATTACAAACACCAATCAGAAAGGATTTACACACCCCTATATTCATAGCAGCACAATTTACAATAGCTCCAATTTGGAAACAGCCTAGGTGCCCATCAGCAGATGAGTGGATCAGAAAACTGTGGTACATCTACACAATGGAATTTTATGCTGCCATTAAAAAGAAGGAATTCTTATCATTTGCAGCAACCTGGTTGGAACTGGAGAGCCTTATGTTTAGTGAAATAAGCCAGTCAATGAAGGAGAAGCATCACATGATCTCACTCATTTGTGGATAATAAAGAACATTATAAACTAATGAACAAAAGGATAGATACAGAGACAGTAAAGCTTCAAACAGACTGTGTAATTACAGCAGGAAGATTAAAGTTAGGTGAGGTAGATAAGAGATCAATCAAAGGACTTGTATGCATGCATATAAGGATAACCAGTGAACATAGACACTGGGGGGTTCGGCCCTCCCTGGCAGGGCGGGGGGCCAATGGGGAGATATGTATAAAAATTAATGAAAAAATACAACTATTTAAAAAAATAAAATAAAATAAAAATAAAAAGATTCTCTCCATGTCCTTAAATTTTACCATTTTAATTATGATGTATTTTTATTTGCACCTCTTAAAGTTCATCTTCTTTGGGACTTTCTGGGCTCCCTGAATTTATGTGTCTTATTTCTTCACCAAGTTAGGAAAATTTTCAGTCATTATTTCTTCAAATAAATTCTCCATCTTTTGCTTTCTCTCTTCTTCTTCTGGGACCCCCATGAGGTGGATTTTGTTATGTTTCATGTTGTCCCAAATGTCCTTTAAACTATTCCCATTTTTCTAATCAATTTAATTTCTGGTCAGATTAGGTATTTTTTTCTACTTTGTCTTCCAATTCACTGACTTGATCCTCTATTTCATCCAACCTACTGTTTATTCCTTCTTGTGTATTCTTCATTTTGGGTACTGTCTTCTTTTTTGACTGGTTCTTTTTAGGGTTTCTATGCCCTTTTCTGTCTTACTATTTGTTTACTGTAAGTTTTCATTGATCCCTCCCTCTCCCCCCCATTTTTCCCCCTAAGTTCCTTGAGCATCCTTATAACCATTGTTTTGAACTTTATATCTGGTTAATTGTTTGCCTCAGTTTTATTTATCTCTTTTTCTGGATATTTCTCCTGTTCTTTAATTGGAGACATTTTCTTTTGTCTTCCCATTTTGGCTGCCTCTTTGTATTTTTCTTTATGTAACAGGTAGGTTTTTTTATTTTTTATTTTATTGATTCTTTACAGAGAGGAAGGGAAAGGGGTAGAAAGTCAGAAATATCGATGAGAGAGAGACATCAATCAGCCGCCTCCTGCATGCCCCCTACTGAGGATGTGCCTGCAACCAGGATATATGCCCTTGACCAGAATTGAACCCAGGACCTCTCAGTCCACAGGCCGATGCTCTATCCACTGAGCCAAACCAGTCTCAGCTGTAACAGGTAGGTTTGTTATGACTGCCAGTTTTAGGTTGGTGGCTTTATGTAGTAGGTATTTTGTGGGACCCTATGGCACAATCTCCGTGATCATCTGCACTAAATGCTCCTGGAATGTCTCTTGTGTGGGCCCTCCTATTGTAATTGAGTCTTAATTTCTATTGGCCTATTCATGTGTGGGGTTTACCTTCAGTCTGACTGACCTGATCAGCACCAATGACAGTATACCAGATGATGTGCTGGTGCTTACCACAACAGGCTCTGGTGCCTGTCCAAATCTTCTTTTGAGTACGCTGCTTATGTAGCTAATTGGATCCTGTTTGAATATTGTCTGAAGCTGACCACTGGGCATGTATTTTCTGGGGCCTCTTGGGATGGACTCCAGTACAGATCAATGTCATGTACTGCCTGTGTCTGGCCCTGGGCAACCTGTTTGGAACTCAGAATGATCCACAGTTTTTGTCTGTCTTTGTTGGGCCTGGGTGTTCATTGGAAAAACCAAGCTGTGTACCAAGGTCAGCTTTAACCAGCACTGTGCCCACAGGCAGATCATCAAAAGTCCCCAGGCATCCTGAGATGTGCCTCCACCTCCCAGATGCCAGTGAGGCTCAGTCACTGGAAGAGCCTCTGAAGGCACTCAAATGGCAACAGTGAGTGGTGTTTACCAGAGAAAGACAGGTTCAATCTGTGTGGCAGTGCTGGGCCTGTGGTCCTTCAGTAAAGTCCCAGGGTCCACTCATTCTAGCTGCCACCCACTGAGTGCTCACACACCTTTATGGTGGAGAAGGGTCCTAAGGACCCATCAGAGTAAGACTAGCAGAGTTTATCTGACTCAAACAGACTAAGATTTGGCCACATGAAGGGAGGGCTATGCATTGATTTGGTATGATCGGGAAAAACGGCCCTTGTCCAAAAGCCACGAAACGTGGACTGTCTAGATTTTGCTAGGGCCCAATCTTGGCAAAGAGAGACTACCAGGACTCCTGAGGATGGAACTAGAGGATCTCCCATGAGTGGAATGTGCAGGTCAGGCTTGGAATGGTCCCTGCTCCAGAGCCACCCATGTCACTTGGAATGCTCACAATGACCTGTCTCCATTAGCAGGGTCAGATACACATCTTAAACAAGAACCCTCCAGAAAAAGTGAAAACTGTTTTGAGTTAGACCAGGCCTTATATCATACTAGAGGCCTGGTGCATGAAAATTCATGCACTGGAGATAGAGTTCCTCAGCCCAGCCTGCCCCCTCTCACAGTCTGGGAGCTCTCAGGGGCAGGAGGTGATCCAATGACCAGGGGAAGGTGATGCCCCTATCACACCTCTGCTGTTGCCACCGCCAGCAGTGCAAACCTCAGCCAGCCTTGGTTACCTCAGGCGGCCCTGAGTGGCTGGGAAGCCACCATCTGAGGCTTGTCTGTGCCTCAGGCTGGCCCTGGAAGGCTGGACAGCAACATCCAAGGCTTGCCTGTGCCTTGGGTTCTAGCTGGGTGGCCACCATCCGAGGCTTGTTTGCACCTTGGGCTGGCCCTGGGCAGCTCGGGGAGGGCTGAGGGCAAGTCCGGCCACACCATGTACCTGCCACCCTGCCCTGCTCCCGTGGGGCTGAAAGGACTGGGGAACTCCAGCAGGGCTAGGAACTGGGCACCACCATCTTGTGGCTATGGGCACCACCATCTTTGTGATGGGCTGATGGTCAATTTGCATATCCCTCTTTATTAGCTAGGATACTATGCTTCAAAACTTTCCTCCCAGTTTTAAAGCCAAGCCAAACTCATTTCTGTTTGAAATATCACAATTTAACAGTCAACTTGAGACTCTTTTCCTTTCAACTGAATTCTCAGCCACACTATACATTTGGATACAATTTAATAGGAAAATGGGGTGAGCTTCTTGACAAATTCCTGTGAATTCATTTTAAACTTGGTTATTCAGGTCACGTTAAGATTTGGGGTGTGTCCGAGTTCCCAAAGGAATTCTGTGGGTTGCACAATACACACAGGAAATAAAGCAAAGGATATTTGCAAAACTACTTCCAAGGAAGCGGACTCTGTGGGATCTCAGCTTTATGGGGCTCTAGATTTTGAAGCTTTTACCACAGCATTTAAGTGTCCCACAATACTTAACGGTATTCTAGGGATTGCTTTGCCAGCTGTTCATTTTTCTTCCCCATCACCCCATCATATAGTACACAGGAAGTCAGTGCCTAGGAATGATTCTCTTTTTAATTGAGATCAAGAAATAAGACAATGGCTGGACTGGGTCAAGAGCCTGACTCAATGAAGTTTGTTGTACATAATCTACCAAAACTGGATCTCTGACCTTTTTAAAGTTTGCAAGATTTTTTTCATTGTAGGGCAGGTGGCTATAGCAACAACATAGAAGTCACAATAAATATGAGGCAATGAAAATGTCATACACCATCCGGCCAGTGTTGCTCAGTGGTTGAGTGTTGACCTGTGAACCAGGAGGTTACAGTTGGATTCCTGATCAGGACACATACCCAGGTTGCAGGCTCCATTCTCAGTAGAGGGCATACAGGAGGCAAGAATCATTGATTACCTCTCATCATTGATGTTTCTATCTCTTCCTTTCTTTAAAATCAATAAAAATATATTTTAAGAAAGAAAATGTCATATATTAAATTCTTTGGGAAATTGATGCTGAAGTGGAGATTTGCATGCAAAGAGTTCTTTAGGAATTCCTCTCAGGAATCATACTCTTGAAAGAGTGGGAGCAGCAGCACTGGGCAAAGGGAAAAGCATTCCCAAGAGAGGGCATCATTGAGTTCTGCAGCTCTGATAACCCCTCATGGTTGTCTGGAAATATGTCAGAGAGTCTGGATAATCATTAGATATGAGCTATCTCTGGATGTTTCCATTGACAGAAAGCAATTTCCAGGAAATGCTCCACTGTGGGTGGTAAACAGACAGCTCCTCCTCACTCTACCCCCCACTCTCCCCTGCAGCTGGAATGTATGGCTCTGAGACAGGAGACAGTGTACCCACTGCAGGAGAGTGGGACTCTACGTGAAGAACCAGAGTTTCAGGGCCACTTCCATGGGGGTCATATCCACAGTGATGTGACATTCTTCATAGACCAAGGAATGGTGCTCAAGGTCACTTAAGCCCCAGAGACTGAATAGACAAGAGACCTAGGAGATGATAATCTAGGTGAGTACACCATAGTACAGCTTCTGCATTCGTAAAGAGGGGATGGAAACCAGGCTTCATGGAAGAAACCATGGTGACGGTGGGAAGATGGCAAAGGAGGGTTCAAGTCCAGATAAAATTGTTTGCCTTGGAAGAGGATTATGATTTGGCTAAGACAGCTCTGGAAATTTTCAGAACTAATTGAGACTCTATAAGCCTTGAGTTATATTTTGTAAACAGTTTAGAGTCCCCACTTTCTGAGGCTAGCATGCTAACATGGAGCCCATAGCCAGCTGGCCAGGACAAGGTCAGAGGGCCAGGAGTCCAGAGACTTGTGTTTGGGGATTTACGTGACCAATTGGGTGACCTTGACATAACCAATTTTTTATCTTTATTTATTGTCCCCATTTCCTTCCAGCACTAACATCATTGAAAGATGTCTATATGGCCCTTCACTAGATAACCCACGAGCATTTACATTTCTCCATACGAATGTATTAGGTTAGTCTCATACTCTTTAGACATTTCTTGTTGTCATTATTTTCATTTTTGTTTATATTTCTTCAACTTGAACCGATTCTTTATCAGATCAACTTAAGGTTCTCTGAACATGTCTGAGGTTTCCCACCCTGTGTGAACCTGCCGAAGTGCAACCCCCCTAACCTGCCCCTGGGCATCCCTTCCTGTCCCTTAAGGAAATGCTCTCTAATCTCTATGGCCCAAATCAGTGGCACTAGGCACTTGGTCCTGTAGTAACAACACACACATTAAATCAGAATTACCAACTAACTTGCATTTATTCACTTACCAATAATCTTTTTAAAATAAGTTTCTGTTTTTCTTTTCCTTTCCACCCCAATTCCAAAGTAGGAGGGCTGAAATGTGGCCTCTCCCCAGTGACCAGCTGTGACCTTAGGTAAGTAACGAACTGGTCTGAGTCCTCGTTTTCTCGTCTTTGCCACAAGACTTAGCACAGAGCCTGGCATTTTGTGAGCCACATGTGTCCCACTGCAGAAGGTGGTGGCATGAGCTGAAGAGGACAGGCTTCCAGCGCTAGCACTATGTCGCGGTGCAGCGCGCTGCAAGCAGCAAGGACGCGGAGGCGTCTTCTAGCTTCCGTGTAACCTCTGAAGAGGATAACCTGGTTTTTAAAAAATGTGGGTGGAAAAGTGTTCACACTAATTTACAAGACTAATTCTACTCATATGGGCATTTTCCACTTCTAGATTATCCTGGAATTTTCCCCTCAGATTTCAGCCTCCATTTCCCTGCCACCCAGTATGTGGCTGCACTGCATCCCCCTTTATTTAGTGTAGGCTTAAGGGAATGCAAACTCATTTTAACATTTTCCTGAGAAGAACATCGCTGGGGAGGAAACTCTGAATCCCCCAAAGCCACTCAAAGCATTCCAAAGTAAAATGTAAGGAACATTTTGATTGTTCTTCTGTTTTGGATTATTTGTGCCGCCATTCATTTCCTGTTTTGGTGGGTAATCAAGAACTGATTGTAGTATGGGTGACAGGGCTTTAGAGTTGCTGAGATAACTGCAGGGCAGTGCAATGTTTTAAAGGTAAATTTCTAATTCCCAACATTACCACTTGATAGCACATGTGCTTTACACAAGGGGAGTGTAATAAGTAAAAAAGTTAAGATAAAATTTTAAGGGCATGTCAGTCTCAGCTGTTTCAAATCATATCAAACCAGTTCTGATTAAAGTCAGATAAGGGCCCTGAAACAGAGGGAAAAACAACAACAAAACTCCATCTTGAGCTGCAAAAACATTTTTTAGGAAAGGAGTAAGAAAGATTATATTTTATCTTTTTAGCCAAGAAATTGCTCAGCAACATCCAGTCCAATGTCATTCCCATACCCTCTGAGCATTTTAGCAGCAGTCATCTGAACGTCCCATCATGTGCCCCGCGCTCCATGGAGCGCACGTTCCCGTGCCTTGTGACCCCTGTCATCAGAGCCCTAATCCAAACATTGAGCATGGGTCACCCTCTGTTCCAGCTTCAGGGGACCTGCCGCCTCAGTAATGATGAAGCCTCCCTGTGAACCCAGGACAGCTTGTGGGGAGCTGAAGGTTCCAGCTGGACTCAGACCCCTAGGGCTTCTCCTCGGTTGCATGTGTCCAACTCAATACCAGCAGCATCTTCATGAGGCTCTTATGAAGCAGCCTTTTGCTCCTTCCTTTGCAGGACTTTGTTCAATTTTAATACTAGCAATTCTATTTCATTTGTCTAGTTCTACTCCAGGCTAAGCACAAGGAAGCTATGGCTCAGCTCTGGCCCATTTTGCTCAGTGAATAGAGCAATGGCCTGTGGACCAAAGGATCCCAGGTTCGAATCTGATCCAGGGCATGTACCTCGGTGCAGGCTCTGGCCCATAGAGGAGGCAACCAATAATGTTTTATCTCACATGGGTATTTCTCTCTCTCTCTCTCTTTGGTTCACTCTCTCTAAAAATCAATGGAAAAATTTCCTTGAGTGAGGATAAAAAAAAAAAAAAAAGGACACGAGGTTCAAAGATGAATACACTGTAACACCTGCCTTCAAATAGCTTAGTGTCTAACCCCAGAGAAAGACCCACAGAGAGATTTTCAAGCCCTGCCTCAAACACAGTCATGCTACATCAGCTGCTTTAAGAATGCACCTGGAACAGGAGCAGGCACTTGGGTCACAGAGGAGGTTTTTGTGACATTTGAACCAGACCTGGAAGAATGAGCAGGTTCCACAGAGATAGGAAGAAGGGCAAGACTTCTGAGCCCCGGCTGATTTTCCTCTGAGGAAGTTCCACCCAGAGACACACACGAAGAGAGAACAGGAAGACAATCTCAATCAAGAGCTCAGAAGAGGGAAGCTCACGAGTGGGAGAAGCAGGCAATCAACATGAGAGCAGGCTCACAAAGGAGCTTCCAGGGAATCCCCGGGCCTCTCCCCAGGGGCAGCCATGTCTTTCCCTCCACTAAGTCCTCTCCAGGGGAACTAACACCCTCAGAGGCCCCCATTCCTCCAGCCTAGGACCTTTGCTTCCTGTGGGATTATTATTGTTCTTTTAAACGACAAATGATAAGATCACAAGTTGCTCTAGGTCCCTAAATCACAGCTGACATTTCTTAGCATTTATGCTCAGCCTTTTGCATACATAATCTTACTCACTGAATCTTCATAACAACTATTTTTTTCAGTTTTATACTTTTATTGACATATTGTCTTTTACAGATGAGAAAACATGGACTTGGAAATTTTAATGTGCCCATGGTCACACAGCTAGTAAGACTGAAACTCATGTTTTTCTAATTCCAAAGCCCAAGTTATAACCTCTATATCATTCCATCTTCCTGGAAATGTCTTTCTCCCATATGAAACATAGTTTTATATAGTGCTTTGAAAATGCATATGGAATTTATTCATTTTTATTTGGTTGCTTCATTACAAAGGCCTTGTGTTATTTTAATGCTTCATTTGTTTTCTTGTTGTCTCCTTGAGAATGGAGATATTCAACAAACATGAGTTAAAAGACAGAAAGGAGAAAAAAGGAAGAAAGAAAAAAAGGGAAGAAAGGAAAATGAGCCCTAACCAGTTTGGATGAGTGGATAGAGCGTAGGGCTGCAGACAGAAAGATCCCAGAGTTGATTCCAGTCAAGAGTATTACCTTGGTTGTGGGCATATCCCCAGAAGGAGGTGTGCAGGAGGCAGCTGACCAATGTTTCTCTCTCATCGATGTTTCTAACTATTCCTCTCCCTTCCTTACTATAAAAAAATCAATAAAATATATTTTAAAGAAGGAAAATGACAAATTTATGATGAAGAACTTGAAGGTTCGAGAGATTAAACAAGTGTCTTGAGTTGTAAGAAATCAGTTACAGTACCAGGATCTGAATTTAGCTCATGGATACTTTCCCATCTTTTCACTTAACTTGGTAATAAATATCTGTGACTTTTTTAAAATATAAATATAAGGTGAATAGAGATTTTAAGAGATTTGTTTTTATTTTTGGTTTTCAGAAATTAAGTCATATTGAGATAAAATAATTAGCTCTAGGGCAGTAACTAATTCTTTTCAAGAAAACACACACAAAAAAAAAACTGGTAACTGACATGACAAATGCAAGTCACATAATTTGGTTGGAGTCTATTGCTTTTAATGGCAATAGTCAGATAGCAAACATTACATCCATAGACTGAGGGGGTAAGAGATGAATCTCAATGACAAATGCATGGAAGGAATGTGAGAAATACATGAATAAGGATCATTAAGTACAGGAAAATATTAGTATAATGGATTAATTTGGGTGAAGGGTGTCCATTAAAACCAAAAGTCCTTTATATAATAAAGTGGGTTTTCTGAATGCGTATGTTAAAAAATTGACAAATTAGTTAATTTACCTGTTTCTACATTTGTATAATTAAAATTAAGTATGTATAAAAAGTTTAATTTCACAGGAAAGTTTTCTATATATATTACTATTATTTTAAATTTATACTAAACAGGTTTAATAGATGAATGCATTCACAGTCACCATCAGTAAACAAATGCACACAGCTGGGTGTGTCTTAGTGCACATGGGAACATGGGCCTTCATGGGTTACAATTGTAGAATGTCATGCCACACAACAACAGAACCCATTAGCATGCTGGATGCAGTATGATTATGTGCTAATCATTTCCAGAATGTTGTTTATGAGCTGTGACTCTTGGATTTAAATGTATAGACTATAGTTGTAGATACGTAATATTTATCTATATTGGCAAAATTACTACAGTGTTTTTTTTCCAACATATGACCTATTTGGTAGAATTTGTTAAAAGTAACAGTGAATTACTAACAAAGGAATAACCCGATAATTTAATTGTAAGTAAATCTTGATAAAAAGCATTTTAAAATTAACAGGATATTCATTTTCACATATGACATATGGACTGGAAATTTTGTCCGTTCATTTCAAAGTGCATTAAATTGAGGTTCACAAATCGAGGGTTTACCGTGTCCAGGAGAACTGCAACAGCAGATTTACTATGACCTGTGATGAATCTAACGATGAGACTGACCTAGGAGTCTGGATGACATTCATTGTGAGTGCCACAGGGAAGGGAGTTCCTGGTTACCATTATTAGTTGAGGCCCTCCTTGAAGAACATTCCTTGTCTTGTCCCAGTACTTAACCGCTAGAAGTTCTTGACTCTGAGATTCTTTTATAAAAAAATTTATAATGATCAAAATGATGTGACATAAAATTTAAAGAAAACATTCATCTACACATGATGGGAAGAAAAAGTAGAAATTATATTAGTAGTAGGTTTGCAAAAAGTAAAAAATGGACAGAAAAAGATACAACTACACTAGAAAAATGAAATAATCAGCTTGCAAGTGTGATTGAACCTGGGACACCTATCCTTTTTACTTCCCTCACCAAGCCTCAGTCAAACAGCTCTTCTAATCCTTTCTGCCATAGAGCTTTCACATTTTCTTGGACATGAAAATTATTGATACTTTACTGAGCTTTTCACCTGGAAAATTCACTTATCTCTATAATATCTCTAATACTAATAAAACAAATGCTACTGTTACCATAGTTTGCTAAATATTAATAATAATAATAATAGTATAAAAGAGCAAAGGAAGTCAGATATTCTTGAGCCTAATAGGCTGAGGAACATGAGCCTGTTTGCTTGGCCACCAAAGATGAACACCCCTCCTTTCCCCTCCAGTACCTGATTATGTGTGTGTGTGTGCGGGGGTGTGGGGGGAAGGAAGGGGGTGGTTGAGGGAGGGGAAGGAGCATAGGTGCAATAGAAGTAAAAATGGTGCAGAGAGGTGCTTGACCAGAAAGGCCTGTCAGTCTAGCTTTGGAAAAAGATCATTGGCTAGGGGGTGGACCCAATGCAAAATATCAAAAGCTTAAAAAGTTCCTGGTTAAAACCCCAGGGAAAGAAAGTAAATAGTTCTCTCTCTCTCTCTCTCTCTCTCTCTCTCTCTCTCTCTCTCCTTAACCCACATCTGACCCAAACTCACCTGTCACTTTGCATTCTCTCTCCCCACTCACCCCCAGAACACTCTGCCATATAAGTCTAGCAGCCACTGGGACCCACAGACTCTGCAAACTCCAAAGGATTAAGATGAAGCAAAAAATCTGGATACTGGCCTTTGTGTTGGCCTTGCTGAGGACAAAGTTGGACTTATTGCATGATGGCAAGATGGCGATGGGCCCGTGAAAGGAGAAGTCCTTTGCTTTTGCACCATGAATAAATCTTGCCACAAGACTCATTCTCCATTTTGGGCCCCTGAAAATGTGTTTTTTTCCTAACACCTCAAGAAACCCACTTCGACTGACAACATTTCCAAGGAAGATATCCCCTGGGCTCATTGTATTAGGTCCATTTTGTTGCTGTATGCTTCAGATTATAACACCATTGAGTGGAAAATATATGTAACATATTCTCTTAGAAAAAAATCTCAGCTAAGAAACTTTTAGAGTTCATAATTGTAGAAAGTGGGCCTCTGTGGTCCACCTCCAGCATGGCCAGCTTCTGATGGCAGCAGCGGTCACTGAGTTCCCAGGGCAAACAGAATGTGGGGAGGAGCGAGAGGATGTGAGAACCAGGATCTGTGGTGTGGCCAGCATCATGGAGGAAACTCCCAGAGGTGCCCACCTCATCTAGACAGGGGGAGTTGGAGGCAACTGGAAAAGGCCTCAGCCCATTCTTTTAAACGACCCAATGGGAGAGCACAGACCTAGGTGACCTGTGAGGAATCAGGTGACCCCATGGTGCTCAGCCAATGAGGAACTGGAGGAGGGACTCACATCCTCCCTGTGCCTGTCCCCATTCTCACTCTTGCAAGAACATATTAAAGGTCTCATTTTCTCCAAACTTCTGTCTCCAAATCCGTTATTTTAACTTGGACAGGTGAGCATTTCTCAAATAATGAGTCAGAAGAAAAAAATGACAGTGACAACAGCCCTGAGAAATTAGGTCATGACCTGAGCCCTGGGGAGGCAGCTGGAGTCCAGCTCCCTGTCCAGAAAGGAGACTGGGCTTTGCAGTATGAGGCTGAGGTGAATTCCCATCTTCTACTGGTCATCCTGTGATCACAGCAGAGGGTTTGTTTCATAGATTTATAATGTTAATAAATAAAGGACCCAGAAATGGAGTCTTTCATGTTAAGTCTCATCTCACAAAACCAGGATTTAACGCCAAACCTTATGTCAGATTCAGCCTTTCCCAGGAATGTAATCTTAGCCTTGGATCTGGAACTTCCTGATGGGCCCCAGTGAAGTAATCTGCCTCCCAGACACCATGCTTCTGCCTTAAGAACGGTGACCTTGCTGAAATAACCCATTCTTTAATTTTCTTTACCTGATCCCAGTTCTGCTGTTAAAAGCCTACCCTTTTATTCAGATCCTCAGAGGTCCTTCCTATTTGCTAGATAGAATGCTGCCTGATTCATAAATCATGGAAGAGAGCCAATTAAGTCTTCTAATCTACTCAGTCAAATTTTGATTTTTAATAAGACTAAAATGTACTCCTAGCAGATAGGAATTCTATTCATGCCTAAATACATATTTTTAAAATGTATTTTAAAAATTATTGATTTTAGAGAGGAAGAGAGAGGGAGAAATAGAAACATCAATGATGAGAGAGAACCATTGGTTGGCTGCCTCCTGCACGTCCCCTACTGGGGATCCAGCCTGAAACCCAGGCATGTGTCCTTGACTGGAATCGAACCCAGGATCCTTCATTCTACAGTCCTATGCTCTATCCATTGAGCCAAAGAAGATGGGCTAAATATTTAAGCAATGGGTGGATTTTTAACCTTTCCCTTGGAAGGTCGCAGAAGTATTCTTCTTTCTGATTATTAAACAAACAAGCAAACAAATTTCCACAAGAACAAAAGGGACATAAGTAATACTTTTAACAATAAAGGATTATTAAAATAATAATAATAAAATTTAAAAAAATAAACAAACAAAAGAATTAACCTGTAAGCAATTCTAGTAGGAAAATTTCAAAAGAGCATTTCCCTCTACCCGATCAAACTCCATGAGAGGTGATGGTGCTGGCTAGGAGGATACAGTTAAACAAGGCATAAAACAAGGTGCATGTTATGCATTGTACGTTTTCTTCACAAAAGTATTCAGACCACCTCTTCTGCCTGGCACTGCACATTTTTGAAAATCAATCAAGTCCTCTCATGCAGGGGAAGCGGATCGCATTGTCTGCCCCTTCCCGCCTCAGCCGTCTCTGCAGGTAGAAAATGAAGTTTCTTTTGCTCTTCTCTGCGCACAAAGCGCCAGCACCCAGAACTGTTGTTCCGTGTGGGAAACTGACTTCCTGTCTCAATAAACAAGCACACACAGGCTTTTCTGAGCACATAATGGGGCCTTTTTCATTTTATACAAAAATCATTCCACACTTAACACATCAATGAAGCCACTTAAGCTCTACTGCGTCTGAATTAAAGAGGAATTGTGTGATCAAAGAGTGTGAAAAGAACCACACAGGGTGTTCCTCAGATCTTTCACTTTTGTTACCTTTGATACATAGCAAACCCAATAAATATGCTGATCCCAGGAGCTGGTTTCATTATCTCTCACCCTAAAGCTGGTGTAGCCATTCCTGTATCGCCCTTCATTCTACAGTGTTCATTTTATACTGACAATTTTGGTGTGGCAAAAAAAGGTATTGGGATGTTGTGGGGATAAGTAATTTTCTCTTGGGTTCTGGTTTATTTCCATTTCAATGAACATATATGTACATTTATATGCATGTGTATATAGATGTATATGTGTGTATCTCTCTGTATATTAGCTATAAATAAAACAAAACATATACACATATAATGTATATTGTTCCTATATACATACACATGTGCAATAATAATAATATGATAAATTATTTTCTTTTCAAATAATGTAATATAAAGCCAAAAATGATGAAAATTACTTAATACCCAAAAGTGAAGAGATGAATAGGGCATTCTATAATTAGTTTATAGTTTTTCATGCTATGAACATAACTTCAGTGAATATTACTAGGCATTTAACTTTCACTGTGTTTTTTAGTGTTATGAATCCTAGAGAGGTTGGAAAATTCCTAAAGATTGTCCAATTATCTATCACAGCAACATATACCCTGAAGCATATTTTGTAAATAATAAAGTGCTGCAAAAATGTGTCTTCCATGCTATTGCATAAAAATATAAACTGCAAATTATTCAGTCAATGAACTAAAGTTTATTGAACATGTTATCATTTAAATTTATGTAATCAAATTAATATCAGATTAATATATATTCCTTTAGCTATCATCGATGTAGCTGTAGTGAATTATTGAATAAGGACCAAAATTTATTCAGATCAAAAAATCCTCTCATTGAAAGAAATGAGTTTAAATTGGAATAAATGTATTCAAATATCATCTGTGGAGAGCCAGTTATAAGCCCATCACTCTTCTAGATACTGAAGAGTGACAGATTAAAAGACACATCTCCTCCTCTGCTTACAGTTCAATCAGAAAGAGAGATGCCCAGGCAAATAATGACAACATACAGCATGAGGAGGACTCTCCTGAGGCGCCATAGAAGCAGAAGGTGAAAAGCAGCAGCAGGTGAGCATGAGATGAGAGACCAGAATCAAATAGCAGAGTGAGGTGGTGCCTCAGCACATTTGGACTGCAGACTCTTATAAGCAATGAAGAACCAAGGAGGGTCTGACAGACTAAGGGTCCTGAATTAGGTTACTAATCTGTTCCAGTGAAATATCTCTGGCCAACCTTCGAAGAGGTCCTCAGATTTAGCCACTTACATATGGATAAATGCTTTGCTTTTCCCTAGCCTTCAGTCACTTGGCATTGTGCATTGTCAGCCATGTAGACAATGGACTGCAGGGTTCAGTTTCTATGCAGATATTTTTAGTGTTTTGTGGACAATCACAAACATTGAAATAAAAGATATTTCATGAGGGTGAAAACCACTTTACCATGCTTCCCAAATAAATCATTGCTGATGACATCACTAGCAACAGTTTAGTTCTGTTTATACACAGTTATTAGAATCAGATGGACATTTGCTTTCTGCTACAGCTTACGTTGTGCAAATCTTTCCCATGGAACTTAGGGACTCTTTTGTGTTGCATAGACAAATAAAGCTAAAAAAGTGACCATTAAAATAACAACATACTGATACTATTGTACATTATTTTCTTGTCTAATTCGCATGCATATATATCCAGGTATAGACATACTCTATTTCTACCCAGTCCAGACCTCTTGATTGGAAGCCCTATCATATGCATATTTATTTAAAAATCAAAGCATAGGCAGGAGTAACCAAGATGGCCGCATAGGTAAACACCTACACTACTGCCTCGCACAACAATTTCAAAACTACAATTAAAAGACAGAACGGACATCATCCAGAACCACAGGAAAGCTGGCTGAGTGGAAATTCTATAACTAGGAGGAAAGAGAGGGGCTCACAGAGACCCAGAGAAGCTGCAAAAAGCTGAGGTACGGAGACACATGTGTGGAGAGAGCGGGTGCTAAAGTACCTGGCTGGCTTTCTCTGGAGGGAGGGAGACAGAGACTCCCAATGGCATTAAACCTCTTATTCTATGACACTAAACCCCAGGTCCAGCTGAAACTCATATGGGGGGAGTTTGGACTGTGAAAAGGGAGAAGTACATGGAAATTTAGGGGAGTCGCAAAAGAGCAGAAGTCGGGCAGCGCACACAGAAGACTGACTGCTGATTGTGCCACTGGCTTTCATAAGTGGGCGGGAGACAAAGCATCCCAACTGTGCCACTTCAAACTCCCCTAAACCCCAGATTCTGGTGAAACCCTGGGGACCCAGATTCATATGGTCCCGGAGCGCAGGGGAGCCAGAAAGGCAACAGTCTAAAGGCACTGCAAAAGCATGCACACACACAGGGACCGCTCCAGTGATTACCCAGTCACGTGAGACTCGGGGGCCATGGAGGGCAGGGCAGACTGGAAGGCAAGACGGTCCGTTAAGCCCTGAGACTCCACCCATCCCAAGCTCAACAGAGAGGCTTTTGCAGTTTTGCAAGTCTAGTATCATAAGGCTGAATCCAACACAGAAGTTCTCCCAGCATAGCGAAAATGCTGAAACAAAGGAAGATATCACAAACAAAAGGAATGGAGGGAAACAAATGACTGAATATAGAGTTCAAAACCACGCTTATAAGGTTTTTCAAGAATATCCTAGAAAAGATGGATAAAGTTAGCGAGACCCAAGAGGAGATGAAAAAGAACCAACTAGAGATGGAAAAGGACCAACTAGAAATTAAACATACACTGACTGAAATAAAAAATATTATACAGAGACCTAACAGCAGAATAGAGGAAGGCAAAAATCAAGTAAAAAATTTGTAATATAAAGAATCAGAAAACACTAAACTGGAAAAGCAAGAAGAAAAAAAAAACAAAAATGTGAAGATAACGTAAGGAGCCTCTGGGACACCTTAAAGCATACCAACATCAGAATTGTGGGGGTGTCACAAGAAGAGAGAGAGCAAGATACTGAAAACCTACTTAAAGAAATAATGACTGAAAAATTCCCACATCTGGTAAAAGAAATAGACTTATAAGTCAGGAAGCACCCAGAACCCCACATAAAAGGAATCCAAAGAGGACTACACCAAGACACATCATAATTAAAATACCAAAAGCAAAAGACAAAGAGAGAATATTAAAAGCAGCAAGAGAAAAACAGTTCATTACCTACAAGAGAGCACCCATCCGAATGTCAGCTGGTTTCTCAATAGAAACTATGCAGGCCAGATGGGAGTGGCAAGAAATATTCAACGTGATGAATAGCAAGAACCTATAATCAAGAATACTCTATCCTGCAAAGCTATCATTCAGAATTGAAGGGCAGATAAAGAGCTTCACAGATAAGAAAAAGCTAAAGGAGTTCATCAACTCCAAACAAGTATTATATGAAATGCTGAAAGGTACTCTTTTAGAAGAGGAAGAAGAAAAAGGTAAAAGATAAAAAATTGTGAACAACAAATACATAACTATCAACAAGTGAATCTAAAAATTAAGTGAATTAAAAATTTGATGAACAGAATAAACTGGTGAATATAATAGAATCAGGAGCACAGAAAGGGAGTGGGCTGATAATTCTTAGGGGGAAAGGGGTGAGGGGTGTACAGGGAGAGACTGGACAAAAATCATACACCTATGGATGAGGTCAATGGGAGGGAGAGGTGGGAGCCGGGTGGAGGGGAACTATGGAGGGGAAAAAAGAGAAACAAATGTAATAATCTGAATAATAAAGATTTAATTAAAAAATCAAAGTATATAATTAAAATATGTTGAATTTGTAAAGAAAATACTAAAATATAGAACAGAGGAAGAAAAACATGAATTGAACACATAAAGTATATCTTTCTTTGTGATTGTGGATAAGTTTAGTGCAAATTTCTTATAATGCTTATTTCCAGGTGTTTTTTTAAGTAACATCTGATTGATAATTCCCTATTAGTATGCTTTTGGCCTGCTTCTTTCTTTGGTTTTAAAAAACCCAGATTTATTTTTCTCCATTATTCTAAAGAAAATATCTTCTAGAGAAAAAAATATATCTTCACTTTATTATTATTGCAAATACTTTAGGTATATGTTACCTATGAACTGTTCCTGAGAAACTCTCTTCCTTCTGCTAAACTGAGACCACCATGCTTGGATCTGTCCTAAGGTTGTGTGGTATATCATTCTGCCTTGAGATATTGTAACTAATAAAGGACTTCATTGGATAAACAACTGAACAAGTTGTCTTTCAAACATCCAGGCTTTTAAAAAATATATAAATAGCATATATTAGGCACAAAGTTAACCATTTAATAATAAAAAGCAAACATATTTATTCAAAATGTCTATATGGTATTAAAACAATTTTTCAGTTTCATAAAAAAATAAAATGAAATTGCATAAATAAAACTATTATAAATTTTTACTTTTTGATTAATTGTATTTATTTCATGTTAATATGACATAACCTGAATATTTGTAGCAGCAAGGGCAAACTAGCATACAATAAAATTTTAAAATGCATACATTTTATATTTTTGTGTGTCCACATGTATCCATCATTAATTACATGTACACATCCCCAGTGTACATATTTCCAAAGAAAAGATAAAATATGTAATAGATAAGAGATCAACCGAAGGACTTGTATGTATGCATATAAGGACAACCAATGGACACAAGACACTGGGGGTTTAGGGCAGGCATGGGAATTGGGAGGGGGGGTAATGGGAAGATATGTACAAATGTAACACATTAATAAAAATAAAAATTAAAAATATGTAATTCATATTACATCTCTAGATGTTATAATGAATAGAAATATAGTTGTTATACTTAAGGTGTCTAAATGCAATTTCCCGGAATAACGCATCTCATGCAAGTGTCATCCAGGACAGATACTGATACAGAGGCAGCCTAACCAGGTTTGAGTTCTTGCTGAACTCAGATGAAGGAGGACATTTGTTAGTGATAAGGACAGTTAATCTCCAGAGCATAACTTGAGCTTTATATATTTTTAGATGAGAATTACATACATTGATTGGCATTTGCTTCTCTCTCTTTCTTTCTCTTTCTCTCCTTCTCTCTTTGCATTTGCTTCTAATACATGCTTCAAGTGCCAACCTCAAATATAGATCTATGACTATGATTCAATGTATTACCTTTCAGTTCCGTGAATAAATAAGTTCTAAAGCTGATCAAAATAAATTACCTGCTTTATTTAATTTTAAAAATGCTTTACAAACACCAACCAATGAATCTGACGAGGTCTCTATAATACTCTGTAGTTTATCTCCCAGAGGAATCTTCAATTGTATGTGATGTAACACATTGCCAACTACAACAGAAAATTAACTTAGTTCTAAATAATAACTCTGGAAGATATGTGGAAACGGGGGTTGATTCCATGTAGCATTAAGAAAAGAGGTTCCTGATGAGCAAACTCAAGCATTGATTATTTAGCCCATGAACATAATGACTTCAAAAACTGTTTTTTTAAAGGGAAAATAAAAACTCACTCATAGAATTTACTCACAGCTGAGATTGATTTGAAGGGTAGCAGATATAAAATGCAGTAATGACTACTACCAAAGAAACTCCACTTAAGGAAGAAAAATTCTCATTGGCCAAGTGGTAGTTTTCAATGGGGTGAGCAACAGCTTTCATGTTCCTGGAATGAAAGATTGGGAACTTGAGTTCTCAAATTCTCATTTTTTCCAATGTATATATAATAAAAATGGTCATTCATATTCACATCTTGGTTTTCTCTAAAAAATGTTCTGTCTTGGACCTAGAACTATCACCATAGTTTTTCTAGTGCCTAAAATTGATACTCCAAATGTATCTGTTAAATGACCATCTAAATTAATGACACTCAACAATATTTGCATTTCATTATTAAAGAAGCCTATGTGTTTGCAACTTTGGTTTTGACCAGGTTTTCCAGGCTATTAATAGAGACTCAAAATTGACAAGGCTTAATAACTATTCACACTAAGAGAGTTCTCCAGACAAATTACTATGTCTGTATCACAGAAATCAGTTTAAAAAATGTACCAGATAGTAAATGATTCAATATAATGGATACATATTTTTGTTCCAGTTGGATACCAGTTAATACACATGGATTTTTACTGTTTGAACAATAAAATCTATGTGTTGCCGAAACCGGTTTGGCTCAGTGGATAGAGCATTGGCCTGTGGATTGAAAGGTCCCAGGTTCCATTCCAGTCAAAGGCATGTACCTTGGTTGCGGGCACATCTCCAGTAGGGGGTGTGCAAGAGGCAGCTGATCGATGTCTCTCTCTCATGGATGTTTCTAACTCTCTATCCCCTTCTCTTCCTCTCTGTAAAAAATCAATAAAGTATATATTTAAAAAATAAAATAAAATAAAATCTATGTGAATTGAATTGTTCCATTGACCTGGACACTCCAATTAATATCTCACAAATACTGTGAACAAGTTTCTCCCAGAATCACATGTATGAATACAAAGAATAAATCCACTTTATATTGTAGTTTATGTGAAATCTCTCAGGTATAGTAGGGTATATTTGACTCTAATTAGCTCTTCAACTCAGGTTTGGCTTCCTGCCACCAGGAAAGAGGCAGGTGCAAAAGGAGAGGTGTATTTAGGTGCCACACTACCTGGAAGAATGACAGACTCCCCTCTCAAAGACCATGTTTCTTTCCTGCTCAGGCTCACAGATCTCTTAGGAATAGGAGGGGAGGTCTTTTTTCCTATTCAATTTTCTGGCTATATTTTGACTGCTCAAAAGGCCCTGCCCATTTATATTTCCAGCTTATGGCATGCTCAGTGTAGGAACTTTTCTCAGAACTATCTTGGCCAATGTGGTGAGGTGGGGGGCATTTTCTGATGCTCTGACTCTCCTATGGTAACATAATCAAGAGGGTTATTCTCTGCCTTAGGTTAATTATATCTGAAAAACAAAATAGTTCAGAATTAAATAAGATAAAAATTGCTTTCATTCTGATTCTTATAGCTATAATTCTTACAGGCCTCAGTAAATTGCAAGCTAACCAAAAGTGATAAGAAAATGGATAAGGTTATACTATGTATAGTAATAAATGATTGTTGCCTTGTGATGACTAAAATACATTACACACACACACAAAAAAAAACACACACATTTATATAAACAATAGATATACCAAATTTATAGTAGTACTAGAGGCCTGGTGCATGATATTCTTGCACGGAGCAAGGTTGTCCTTCAACCCAGCCTGCTCCCTCTCCAATCTGGGACCCCTTGCGGGATGTCCCTATCTGGATGGAGCCTAAGTGGACAATCAAGACATCCCTCTCACAATTCAGGACTGCTGGCTCATTATTGCTCACAGGCCTGCCTTCCTGAGTGCCCTTAACCACTTCTGCCTGCTAGCCTGATCACCCCCTAACCACTCCCCTGCCAGCCTGATTGATGCCTAACTGCTTCCCTGCCAGCCTATTTTCCCCTAACTGCCCTACCCTGTGGGTCTGGTCACCCTTACCTGCCCTCCCTTGCAGGCCTGGTCACCCCTAACTCCTCTCCCCTGCAGGCTTGATCACCCCCAACTGCCCTCCCTTGTAGGCCTAGTCCCTGCCTACTTCCCTCCTCTGCTGGCCATCTTGTGGTGGCCATATTGTGTCCACATGGGGGCAGGATCTTGTGACCACATAAGGGCAGTCATCTTGTGTGTTGGAATGATGGTCAATCTGCATATTACTCTTTTATTAGATAGGATAGAGGCCTGGTGCACTGGTGAGGGCCAGCTGGTTTGCCCTGAAGGGTGTCTTCCATCAGGGTGGGTGTTCCCTTGGGCCCTGGGCGAAGGGCCTGTGGTGGTTTGCAGGGTGGCCACTCCCCCTGGCAACCCAAGAAGAGGCTCTGGTATCTGGGATTTATTTATCTTCTACAATTGAAACTTTGAAGCGTGGAGTGGAGCCAAGCCTTTTGCTTGCACAGCCATTGAAATTTTGCTGCCTTAAGCAGAGGCTTAAGGTGTGTGGAAAGCTTGGCTTCCTCCATCACCGGGGGCATCTTGAGCCTCCCTCTTGCTCTCTCTGTGGCTGTAGCCATCTTGGTTGACTTAATTTGCATACTCACTCTGATTGGCTGGTGGGCGTGGCTTGGGGTATAGTGAAGGTATGGTCAATTTGCATATAACTCTTTTATTAGATAGGATAATTACTTAGGTAGTGTTTCTTGTAATGAAGGAACACTTTTATACTTTTTTGCAAAGAACTTGATAATCAAAATGATTTAGCATTAAAATACCTGCTTGCCAATGATAATTGAGTAACTGTATATAGGATCATCAAACTGGGAAAAATATATCAAGTAACAATTTTCAGTTGTTGAACGATAGGCAAAAAAGAACCATGATCACTGTTGGAAAGAAACTAAGTTAGGTGAGCTTCATCATCTACTTGGAGGTCCATTCTGACTGTCATGCAGGGAAAGGAACCTAGAAAACAATGGTCTTGCTTGGATAAAGGGAAAGAGACAGTGTTTACTTAAATTTGTGGGTCAGATACTAGACAAAAGGGAGGTGCACAGACCAAGAGCTTCAGAAATTTGTATTGGAAAGCCTTGAGTGTTTGAGCACAACACTTCACATGTGCAGGGCAAGAGCCAGGAGGTCCTGTGCAGAACAACTCACGAGAAAAGGCAGCTTTGGAGAAAGAATAACTTCTTAGAAACTGCGAGTAAAACTAGACTTTTCAGAAGGCTGAGGGGCACACATTCCAACCAAGCATAGTGTAGAGACCTCAGAGCAACCACAGTGCTTGGTAGAGAAACCAGAAAGGTCATGCCTTAGGAGAGTTTATACATAGAATAAAGTCTACTCTAGACCCTCACGCATTTAAAAATGATATCAAAAAGAACCAGGCAGTATTGATTTTACTTCCTTCCAGAGCAAAATTCTATTAGAAAGACAAAAGCCAGACATCTATAATGTTCAGCTCAAATCAGAAAGTAT
>JAAGEH010000417.1:4061553-4143109 GCA_011751065.1 Lasiurus cinereus | reverse complement strand
TATATATATATATATATATATATATATATATATATATATATGGCTAAGCAATCATTGTATCCAAAACAAACAAGCAGATGACCAAACAGGTTGTGTGAGGCTAGCAGGCTGGCAGGGGAGTTAGTGAGGGGCAACCAAATGACTGAGCAGCAGGCCTCATGGAGCCACCAGGCCAGCAGGGGACGGGGCACACAGCTGGGAGTGACAAGGCCTGTAGGGGGGTTAGTGAGGGCCAATCAAATAACTGAGCAGCAGGCTGTGTGGGGCTACCAGGCCACAGAAGGGGCAGTTGAGGGTGACCAGACTGGTAGAGGGGGCAATGAGGAGCAACCAGGCCAGCAGAGGGAGGCAGCGAGGGGCAACCAGGCTGACAGGGAGGGGGAGCAATTTGGAGCAACCATGCTGACAGGAGGGAGGGGTCAGTGAGGGGTTGCTAAACTACTGAGCAGCAGGCTGCATGGGGCTACCAGGCCGGCAGGTGGGCAGTTGGGGATGACCAGATTTGCAGGGTGCAGTGAGGGGCAAAAAGGCTGGTGAGGGGCAGTTCGGGGCACCACACTGGCAGAGGGGGGAAGTGATGGGCAGCCAGGCTGGTAGAGGGGTAGTTATGGGCAACCAGGCTAGTGGGAGGACAGTTGGGAGTGACCAGGCCAGTATGGGGGGGCACCAAGGGGCAACCAGGCCAGCGAGGGGGGGCATTAGGGGCAATCAGGCCAGTGGGGGAGGGGGGCACTTGAGGTTGACCAGACAGGCAGGCAGGTGAGCAGTTAGGAGCCAGTGGTCCCAGATTGTGAGAGGGATGTCCCGGATTGTGGACAGTGAAGGCTGGGCTGAAGGGACCCACTGTGCCCCATGCACGAATTTCATTTTATGCACCAGGCCTCTTGTTATATATAAGGAAGTTGAAAAATGCAACACATAACCAAGAGAAAATGCAGTCAATAAAAACAGACTCAGAAATGACAGACATAATGAAATTAACAGACAAGAACTTCAAAACAACTATTATGAATATGTTCAAGGAGTTAAAGGGAAACATGTATAAAGTGCAGCAATGAGTAGAGAAACACAATAGTGAGTAGAAATGTCACTAAAAGAGCATAAAAGAACAAAGATAAGTCCTAGAACTTAAGAAACACACACTTGAAGTAAAAAGGTCAGTAGATGAAGTTAATAGCAAAAGAAAGATTAGTGAATTTGAATACAGGAAAATAGAAATTATCTAAATTGAAGCACAGACAAGAAAATGGTTGAAAAATTCAACAGAGTTTCAATGTATGACAGCATATAAAAGTAGTTATATATATGATAGCATTAGTATATTAAAAAAAGTGAAAACTTTAAAGTGCATATGTTTTATATGTTGTAGGCTGATAATTAATTTAAGACAGATTATGAAAAGTTAAGAATTTATACAAATTCTAAAGCAATAATTAAAAAAATAAAATGGAATATGAATAAAAAACTAACAAACAAACAAAAGATACAAAATGGCATAGTAATATTACTCATGCAAAATTAGTCTGAAAAGTGGATATAAGAGACAAAATACAGATGCGATAAATAGAAAACAAAGAGCAAAATACCAGTTTTATATCCAAATATTTAATTATAAATTAACTAAGTATTCTATTAAAAGATGAACTTGGCATACTGTACTATGCCAGACTCACATGTTATGTAATAACACAGAGAAAAGCAAAATGTGGGAAAAGATTAAAAATATTAATCATAAGAATGATGCAGAAGCTATATAAATATTAGACAAAACTGATTTTGGAAAATTATTTTTAGCAGAAAAAAATAGAACAGTGATAGAAATGTCAAATCATAAAGATACAGTAATTATAAAAGGGTATGTATGTAATAATAGCACCAAATTCAAGAAGCAAAAGTGGATAGAAAAGGAGAGAGCAGCAGACATATTTGAAATCATAGTTAAATATTTCAACCTTCTGATCTCAAAAACTTATAGGATAACTACGTAGAAAATCAGTAGGCATTTGAACCATCCTATTAACCAACACAACCTGATTTCTATGTATAAATCAAAACTCCGAGTAGAATGACTAAAAGACTAACAACGTCAAATGTTGCTGAGAATAGGGAGCACCAGGAACCTTCAGCATAACTGATGGAAGCGTAAAGTGATACACTACTTTTGAAATTTGTTTGACCATTTCTCACAAAATTAAATGTATACCATACCCAGCAATTTCACTTCTAAGTATTTTCCTAAGAGAAATTAAAACATATATTAAAATACAAACAAATATGTACAAAATGTTCATAGTAGCTTTATACATGATAATAAAAAATGGTACTGTAATGGCCATAATGATCACCACTAGAAAAATGGAAAAATAGATGATTGAATATCTACTCAATCATAAAAGGGATGAACCTTCCAGGAAACCAGTAACATGATTGAACTTGAAGATATTTGAGCCAGGACACAAACTGTACAGAGATTTCATGTATATAAAGTTCCAGAAGAAGCAAATTAATCTAAGGTGATAGAAATGGGAACAATGGTTGCTGGGAATGGGGACTTGGTGATAGGGCAGAAGTCTGGGGGAACTAACTGGTGATGTTTCTCCAGATAGAGCTGCTGTAACACGTGGTTTAAACTTGAGAATTTGTTCCAGAACAATTGACATCTTAGGAAGGAGTTGGAGGACCATGTGGATTTTTCATTTGCTTATGTGGGATTCTGTCTGCAGGAAACACTGTGTGAATGCAGAAAACTGTCCAGTTGAATTGACCTGCATAAGAACACACAAACCTCATGCACAGGAACACATGTGAAACAGCTAGTTTTTCTTGTGGATACCGAGCCACAATCATCAACATAAGCTGTGACATATTTTTGTCTCTTTTTAGGTAATCCTCCTTCCTGTACTTCACAATAACTCACAACTAGAACCTTTCTGATAGCCATGTTCAAAATCAAACTTCAGGTCTTTTTCAAGGTAAAGTTCCATATTTATTACTAGAAGCCCAATGCACAAAATTTGTGTATGATGTATGTGTGGGATCCCCTCAGCCAAGCCTGCACCCTCTCTAATCTGGGACCCTCAGAGGATCTCCAACTGACAATCAGACATCCCTCTCACAATCCTGGATCACTGGTTCCTAATCACTCACCTGCCTGCCATCCTGGTTGCCCCTTACTGCCCCTCCCCCGCTGGCCTGGTCACCCTCAACTGCTCCCCCATCACTGGCCTAGTTGCCCCTCACTGCCCCCATTGTCAGCCTAATTGCGCCCAACTTTCCCCCTGCCAGCCTGCTTGCCCCCAACAGCAAACGCCGCTGGCCTGGTCAACCCCAACTGCCTCCCCTGCCAGTCTGGTCATCCCCAACTGATGTCTTCCTTCCAGCCTGGTTGTCCCTAACTGCCCCCCCTGCCAGCCTGGTCACCCCTCATTACCACTCTCCCCCAGCCTGGTTGTTCCACACAGCCTGCTGTTCAGTTTTTGGTCAACCCTCACTAGCTCCCCTGCTGCCCTGGTCTTAGGCAGTCATCTTGTGAGGGTATGATGGTCAATTTGCATAATACCTCATTATTATATAGGATAGTATTTAAAAACTTCTTATTCATCTAACATGCAAAACTGCCCTACTGTTTTTATTAAGCTTCTATTTATATTTACATGTTGCTGAAAATGTGTATGAATGTTATGCTCCAGTCCCATGTTTTTACGTAAGACTTGTAATTTTTATTGCATAATTTTGCAAGACAATGCTGATTTTTAGGAATGCATATTTCACATTGCAACACAATTGATTGTGTCTTGTTGGAGTATGGATTATGCAAGAGAATTCAATGGTCAAATATAATCAAACTGTATATGTAAAATCTGTATATTTCCTGATAGGTAAATGATACCTTATTCATAGAATAATAACGTTAAATTAATAATCCTCTGATTTGTTTGAGGTCTGCACCCGCAGCCCCTGGTGTGGCATTCTCTTATGGCTTTCTGAACTCCACAGTATATAAGCATGCTGTTTTCTTCCCCTATTTGCCAGATTAATTTCTACTAATTTTTAAAATTCTAGTAAAAATATCATGTCCTCTTTATCATTGCTTTGAGATCATAGATTTCAAAAGAAGAATTGTGTGTTTTACCCTTGAATCTTAATCCTCACTCAGTGATTGGCATGCATTTCATGCATAAAATAATATTACCTGAAAATTATCTAAATAAATAAATGAATGCACTATTTTATTAAACTATTTTATTAGTTTCATATTCTTAATTGTAAGTTACAATTCTATATGATTTTATAATTTTCCACCTTTAATTAAGCTGACTTGATCCTTTTAATAACATTCATATCCTTAATCAGGGCTGCATAAACAATCCATAGTTCCATGTTACGCATTTTATAAAGACATATGTGAACACTTAACAGGATTTGGGAGCCATTTGCAGTTTAGAATTTCTAGATGAAATTTTTTTTCTTGGAGATAATCTTGGACCAGTAACAGATAGGTAAAATGTTTCCCATGCCTGTGAGTATTTAGGAGTTCCTTTGTGTGCCTAGATCTTTCTTTCTTTTTTCTTTTTTGCCTATAAAGGGAAGTGGTGTGCACAGGGGGCGGGGGGAGGGTGGGAGGGGGAAGGGGGTGGGAGAGGGAAAAATGACCAGAAGCAAAAGCTTTGCTGCTATGGGATCAAATTCCAATCGGCATTCCTTTATACACTTTCATTTCTGTGAAAGTGCCGGGTAGTGTTTGCTTTCACTGTATCTGCTCCCTTAATTGTTTCTGCCTGTTCATTTTCATTCTTTAGTGAAAACATTGGCCTAAGGGATATTTGAAAATCAGAAAGTAAGTTAGGCTTGCAGGTTAACAGGAAATGAACCATGGTGTTGCTGCAATATTAAAGTAAAAGTTTAGAACCAATAAGAAAATCCATAATTTTCAAGTCAACATGTCTTTTCTCCTTTTTGCTGTTTCCTTGTTCTACCCAATGTTAAAATTAAAGAAAAACATTCCATGGTTGCTATGATTTTACATCCCAGAATATATAAGGATGCTGGCAAGTATGCATTAGTGGAATTTATCTTAGATACAATGAAAAGCAAGAGATGTTGAGATATTATGTAGCAATATCAAAAATCCAGATTTCCTGACAGTTATAATTAATTACTTTATAATTATCCCTCTCCACTGCCAAACCTACTCTTTCCAGAATTTTTCAGATATTTAAGGAAGTGATGGCAAGGTTAGAATCTGAACCATCTCAAAACTAAAACTGACTGGATACTTATCCAACTCTCTGTTTCACTAAGCATGTAAAAATGGGATTTCAGTGTCCTGTGTGTGCTCCTGAAGTTGTCCTCAGACAGAGAAAACTTGAACATCAGAAGCTCTTTATTACTCAAACTGGATGCCAATTATACTCAAGATGGAATGGCTTAATTGCAAAACACCTCAGATTTTCTAAGCACTGTTCTTTTACCAACTCCATATGAAGTGTCATTATTGCCCACCTTCTCTTTGATCACTGAGACAAAAGATCAGCCCAATACTGAAAGCTCAGGTTCAGAGATTGCAATGTATTTTACTACCTAGTTTAAAAGTTTTGTCTATCTAAGAAGAAAACCAAAGTCAAACAACTCAAGAAGAGCAAAACAATTAACAGAACAAAGTTGTTTAAAATGGCCCATCGGATGCAGATATTTAAAGAGTTGAATAATGAGGTTGAAAATATCAGACTTAAAAAATAAATAAAGCATGTGTAAGCATATACAATTATTTTAAAAATATATATTTTATTGATTTTAACAGAGAGGAAGGGAGAGGGATAGAGAGTTAGAAATGCCCTAATGGGGATGTGCCCGAAACGAAGGTACATGCCCTTGACTGGAATCGAACCTGGGACTCTTCAGTCCACAGGCCAACATCTATCCACTGAGCCAAACTGGTTAGGGAAGCATATACAATTATTAAATCAATTGTTTTCAGATACAATTTGAATTAATTCAAATCAATATGAGGATGAATAGTTAAATAACAGGTAATTACTTTTTTCTGACTTTAAATAGCAATGGATTAGAGTTGGATCCAAATCTATAAAGAGCAATCATGCTTTTATATTTAACTAAAGGCCCAATGCATGAAAATTCATTCTCTGGAGTGGGGGTTCCCTCAGCCCAGCCTGCTCCCTTTCACAATCTGGGAGCCCTTAGGGGTGGGAGGCAACTTGGTGATCAGGAGAAGGCAGTGTCCCATCACACCTCTGCTGCTGCCACTGCAGGCAGTGCAAGCCTTGGCCAGCCCTGGTTACCTGAGCCTTGGGTGGCCCTGGGAAGCTGGGCAGCTGCCATCCAAGGCTTGCCAGCCCTGGGAGGCTGTGGGGCTTAGGTGACTGGTGGACTTTAGAGGCAAGTGCCCCTGAAGCAGCCAGACTGCCCTGGAGGTGGACCCTCGCCCAGGGGATTAGGAGGAGGCTGAAGGGCTGGGCACTGCCATCTTGTGGCTGTCAGTGCTGCCATATTTGAAGGAATGGCAGTCAATTAGCATATTCCCTCCTTATTGGCTGTGGGAGCTGTCATTGTGAGGGCATGATGGTCAATTAGCATATTCACCCTTTATTAAATAGGATTATCTAGTGGAGAGATAGCCATGCTATCTTTTTATTATTTGCTGATGCTGTATTTCATAGTCATTACATACTGGGAGAAGTAATTTAATTAAAAGTTATATTCAATTATTGATTGATTATGTATCACACTAATTAGTTTTAAGAAGAGCAGAACAAGACCAGTGTGCTCAGTGGATTGGAACATTGTAGTGTCATCCCAAACACTAGGAGGTGAGAGTGTGAGTCCTGGTCAGGGCATATACCCAGGTTGCAGATTGGATCCCCCATCGAGGGCAGCTGATCTCTCTCTCTCTCTCTCTCTCTCTCTCTCTCTCTCTCTCTCTCTCTTCTTTCTTCTCTCTAAAATAAAAAAAAAACACACAAATTAACTGTTGGTAATAAAATATAATTTTAGAAAGAAACAGTTCTGTTGATTACCTTGACAATGATCATTCACTGCTGAAAATATAATCTTCTGGCTGTTCCTGGCAGGGAGGCAGAAGTGCAGCATGAGATAGAAGTTTGTAAGTTTGTAACTGGAAAGCAAGGCAAATATACAAATTGCCAGTTAAATACTTTGCAGGGAGGGGCTATATTTTTACAGATATCAGTTATTGTCCTTACAAGCAATAAATAATGCTAAATAAAAGATGCAACTAGACAGGCACCAAAGGCCTTTCACACTCGGAAGAAAGAAGCCCTTTCCTTCTGTGCTGCAGACTGCAGGCATTTCCCTCTCCTCTGTCAAGTGCAATTCTTTCTTGATGAATGACAAGGCTGGATAATAGGCTATGGTCACCATAGCAACCAGACAGCAGTACTGTGTGCCAAGCATTTTTTCATCTGAAAATGAAACCAGAAGCAAAGAAAAGCTGCAAATGTAACCAATAGATTAATTCATACATAAAAAAAGGAAAAAAGAAAAAGAGGGGCAAAAATGCAGCTTAGATTACAACTAATTAAAATTACAGTACCTAGCCCCCCCCCCTCACACTCTCTCTCTTTATCTCTCTCTCTCTCACACACACACACACACATACACACACACAGAGTAGTTATTTTAAAATTCTGTTTCAGCAATCATGTTTTATCTTTATTTTTAAAATGCTTCATTGTTTTTGAAATCTAGCAATAACTATGTTTTTAAAAAGAGGACTTAATTTTACCAAATGTTGCGATTTGTTAAGCTTTATGCATTGTGTTTGCACTGGGATTTCTAAGCCCCCTCCTTCCTAGTGCCATCCTGGAACTGTTGAGAGAACAGGGCTCAGCGTGCACCATGGGTGTGTGTGTGTGGGGGGGATGTGAGTGGGCAGCCAGGGAAGGAGGTAGCCTGGGCCGAGAGGGGAGGAAGTCTCTGTGAACACTGAGTTGCTCCATGCTGTACCCACTGCGTCTCTCCTAAGGTCTCATTCCTAAACAGAAGAAGGTTCCTGGATCCCCATGAAAATATATTGTATATTCTGCCCAAGCAATTTCCTTTCACATAGGAATCTCAAAGCCTTTAAGGCAGCTTTTCTGAGAAAACATAAGAGTAAACAGTCATGGAGGGTTTTTTCTGAGGCAATAGCTCATGGGCTGAGCTTTTGGTGAACACAAAGAGTCCTATGGGAGCTCAGCGCTGCCCTCAGGCCACCAGCTGGGAAGACTGACCTGACCCAGTAGATCCCAGGGCCTCCGATGGGTCTCCCCTCCATTATAGGTAACAGGTATCACTGTTAGCTTCCCTGAGTTTCAGGATCTTTTATCACTAAAAAGGGGAAATCTTACCTACTTTATTGTACTTTTGAGATTAATGATGTCATCTGTTGAAAGTATCTGGTAGATTTAGGAACTAATTAAAGATTCCTTTTTTCTGTAATCAAACTCTCAGTTACTGCCTAACCCATGTGTCTCAGTGGTAAGCAACAGCCTGCGGACTGAAGGATATTTTGTGCCTCAATCAACACAACTGACTTAACCCTGAGATACAGTGATGCCAAATGGATCTTTCTAACACACAATTCCGATGAGGTCATCCTGCTCAGAGACCTCCTCTCCCTGGCCTAGGAATAGAAAGCTCCACTCCTGTGATGAGTACATGAGTTCTTTCTATCCCCACTGTCAGCTTTTTCTGCTGTCTGAGGTCATTCAGATATCTACTGTCTCCTATAGGTGTACATAGCACTCGAGAAACACAAACTTTTTAAATTGAATTTATTGGGGTGACACTGGTTCATAAAACTATACAGGTTTCAGATGCACAATTCCACAACACATCCTCCCTACACTGTACTGTGTACTCACCTCCTGTCAGTCTCCTTCCAACACCATTTAACCCCCCTTTACCCTCATCCACCTCCCCTAGCAGTCACCATCCTGCTGTCTGTGTCCAAGAGTTTTTTCTTTTCTACTTTTTTGTTTAATACCTCCCCCCTTCCCCACATAGATTCCCAACCCCACACTCATCTTCACCTGGAACACTGTTCCTGTTCATCTCTGCCTGTCTAGATGAGCCATTACCTTGGAGTCTCAGCCAAAAGCAATGGCCTATGAGGCAGTCCCTAGGCCTTCACGCTGTGGGGACTCTGAGGCACTCTTGGGCACTTAGCAGGCTCTAGTTTGTATTGCAGTGGTACCTCGAGATACGAGTGCCCTAACATATGAGATTTTTGAGATATGAGCCCTCAAGCGAGCGATTTTTGCTTTGAAATACGAGCAACATTTGAGAAGGAATAATAGCGCTGATTGGCCGGCTGCACATGACTCACCAGTTTACCACAACTCCAACGTCTCATAGTTTCCCACGCCTCAAGGTTACAGAATGAATTAAACTCGTATCTTGAGGTACCACTGTAGAAGCATTTATATATCTGTCTTTCTCCCCTAACCAATGACAAGTTCCTTCAATGGGCAGAGTGTTCCACTGCTTCAGCCTTGTTTGCTTGAAAAGACACTTAAGCAGAATAATCAAACAATATATATTTGTTATTTGTTTGACAGCTAAACAAATAAATGAAAGTATGAGTGGAGGAAAAAGCAGGTAAATATATAAAATCTTTATAGGCAGTTTGGGTTGCATAATAAAAACAAAGCTGATCATAGACCTTAGTAACTACTACTACTACTACTAGTAATCCTATTTAATAGAAGAATAATATGCAAATTGACCACACCTCTGCTATACTCACAAGCCATGCCCACCAGCCAATCAGAGCAAGTATGAAAATCCAACCAAGATGGCTATGGACACAGAGGGCACAGGAGAGAGGCCTGGGTTGCCCCTGGTGATGGAAGAAGCCAAGCTTTCAGCAAAGCCTGGCTGGGGGAGGTTAAGACAACAAAGTTTCAATGGCTGTTTGAACAGAAGGCTTGGCTCCACTCCAGGCTACAAAGTTTCAATTGTAGAAAACAAATAAATCCCAGATATCAGGGCCTTCGATTGGGTTGCTGGGGGGCATGCTGACCTGCAAACCACCACAGGTCCCTCACCCAGACCACCCCATGCCCCAAGGGAACACCCACCCTGATGGAGGACACCCTTCAGGGCAAACCAGCTGCCCACTACCTGTGCACCAGGCCTCTATCCTATCTAATAAAAGAGTAATATGCAGATTGACCATCACTCCAACACACAAGATGACTGCCCCCATGTGGTTACAAGATCCTGCCCCATGTGGACACAAGATGGCCACCACAAGATGGCCAGCAGGGGAGGACAGTTGGCAGGGACAAGGCCTGCAAGAGAGGACAGAAGGGAGTGATCAAGCCTGCAGGGGAGGGCAGTTAGGGGTGACTAGGCTGGCAGAGGAGGGAAGTTGGGGGTGACCGGGCCTGCAGGGAAGGGCAGTTGGGAGTGATTAGGCCCACAGGGTAGGGCAGTTAGGGGAAAACAGGTTGGCAGGGGAGCAGTTAAGATCAATCAGGCTGGCAGGGGAGTAGATAGGGGTGATCAGGCTGGCAGGCAGAAGTGGTTAGGGACAATCAGGAAGGCAGGCAGGTGAGCAGTTGGGAGCCAGCAGTCCTGGATTGTGAGATGGATGTCCCGACTGCCCATGTAGGGACATCCCTCAAGGGGTCCAAGATTGGAAAGGGAGCAGGCTAGGCTGAAGGACACCCTCCATGCATGAATTTTATGCATTGGGCCTCTAGTAATAACTATAAATTCACACTGACCAATACTGTATGGCTAGGCTTGGATGAAGAGAAAGGGATGCAGCGGTGAGTGTAGCAGATGCTGGAGCTCTCAGCCCTGTCAAAGGGCATGCATTTATGCAATTATTACATTATTGCCCAAATACATAATTTAAATCATGAATAGCATAAGAAAGACATTACCTCCAGTTATAAAAGCATTAGAGGCCCAGTGCACAAAATTCATGCATGCGATTGGGGGGGGGGGTCCTTCCTCAGCTCAGCCTGCACCCTCTCCAATCCTGTACACCCTGGGGGATGTCTGACGGCCTGATTGGGCCTAAAATGGCAATTGGACATTCCTCTCACCATCCTGGACTGCTGGCTTCTAACCGCTCACCTGCCTGCCTGTCTGATTGCCCCTAAATGCCCCCCCCCCGTGCACAACCTGATCACCCCTACTTGCCTCTGCCTGCCAGCCTGGTCACCCCTCATTTGCTGGCCTGGTTGCCCCTAGCAGCCTGTTATTTGGTCTACCAGTTGTTTTGGTTGTCACAGTCACTGCCTTTTTATATATAGAGATAAGCAAAGAGACAGGCTCTAACTTGGGAGGCGAGGGAGGTTTCCTTGAGATATCAGTGTTTCTGTTCCAATCATGACTAGTGACTTCACAGAAGAAGACTAGGTAGATGGCCATGTGGAGGTATCTCCACCCTGAAACCAGATGTTTCAAGAACTTTGTGAGGATGGAAAGTAGTACAGCATCAATGCTAATAATTTTGAGTGCATGTATAAAATGAAGTAGGCAGACAGAACTATGACTCAGAGAATGCCATGACAAAGAAAGAGATAGGAAAAAAAGTAGGTCAATTAATAAATAATAAACCTGAATAAGTAGAAAAATAAACATAAAGTAACAAGGAGGAAGTTTGATTATACCACCAATCTCCATCCTGGATGTCTCAAAAAAAAAAAAAATCTGTACATCTTTAAACTATAAGTATCTTTTGTTTGCAGTTAAATTTCTGCATTTAGGATTTATGGAAAGAATCTAATTAAAGGAAATTCTAACTTGGCTTTTCATGAGAATATGCATGTCTGTGTCTAGGTCTAGTGCCAATGGAAAGCTCTCTCCCTTCTGGATGGATGGAGTGACAAAAGCAGAGACAAGTAGCGGTTAAATGGAATTAAATGTGAGGTGTTAGAGTCAGTCACTTTTTAAAAGAGAATTCTTTATTGTTGAATGCATTACATATGTCTCTTTTTTTCCCCCATTGGCCCCCTCCAGCCCACCTCCACCCAGGCCCTCATCAGCTCCATTGTCTGTGGCCATGGGCCATGCATATCTGCACACAAGGTCCTTTATTGATTACCTCCCATCCACCCACCCACCCTCCTCCACCTCTGTCTGAGATTATGCACTCTGTGCCATGCCTCCATGTCTCTGGATCCACTCTGTTCATCAGTTTATTTTGTTCATTAGATTCCACATATGAGTGAGGTCGTAGGATACTTATCTTTCTTGAGTCAGTCACCTTCTGCTTTTGGTTCTGGTTTGATGTCTATTTGTAAACACACCTGGAGTAGAATTCATGAAAATAAAGCCTAAAGGCTACCCTTGGAAGGGTGAGAGAAGGCAGGTGAATAGCTCCCCTGTTTGCCAGTGATCCCCAAGCAAGAGGTGGTGAGACACACAAAAAGGGACTCAGCGTGGTTCTGCCTTCACGTCACTGTCTGTCCTGGTCTCAGAAAAACCACTCACCAAAGAAGTCTTCTCTGAGATGTTAAGTCTTTTCAGCCTTCAGTGTTCCTTTACTAAAGCATAATACCCATGGGAGAAACCCTCCTTATTAAATAATAACTTAAGGAAGCATTAACCTATCAATTATTTTCTAATGGGTACTGAGAGCTGAGCAGGAAGCCCTGAGGGAGGGGGCCTGGTGGAGCTCAGGGTTGGACACAGGCTCTGCTGAGTGAGCTGGGGCTGGAGAAAATCCTGTGGAAGCTCAACCAGGACCTCAAGTGCACAAGCGCCTCTATTCACTCTTGGTAAACTCCCCCTGGCGTCACATATATGGTGTCACATGTAGTCATAAATATGCAAAACACTCTTCAGAGAAACACTTACATACTAAAAGTTAAAAGATGCCCCTATTTGGAGCATTTTCTCCTTAGTATTCATGTAGCTTCACATGGTCAAATGTTCTACCAGATGCAAGAAAAAGTGATTAAAAACTACATACAAAATAAAAAGCATGTAAGACCCCAGCTGGTTTGGCTCAGTGAATAGAGCGTTGGCTTGTGGACTAAAGAGTTCTGGATTCAATTCCCGATCAAGGGCACATGCCCTGATTGCAGGCTCCCTCCTCAGTATGGGACATCTAGGAGCCAGCTGATCAATGATTCTTTCTCATCATTGATGTTTCCCTCTCTCTCCCTCTCCCTTCCTCTCTGAAATCAATAAAAATATCTTTTAGAAAAAGAGAGTGTTGGAGGATCCATATTCATCTTTGATATGTGAGTCCAGCTGCCTGTGGTCAGCCAGGCCAGACTGATAAATAAAGGAATAACCAAGTAAATGGACTCTTTCCAGGATAGAGACCAAATATGAAGCCTAAACATGCTTCCCACTGCTAGTGATTCCCCTGCAAATGTGTTCTGTAGGAAACCAAATATTGTTCTCACTAAATGGATGTAAATGGGAAGCCAGAAGGCTGGCCAACCTGAATTGCTCTGAAAGGTCAGAGCTGATTACTCATTGTTTAGTTGAAACTATCTGTTTGTATCATGTTAATTTCTGTTATCTCCTGCCTAAAGGCTAGAGGTGTGTCCCAAAGCCTTAATGAAAGGGAGAAAAAGGGCAGAGCAAGTGGCAGTCCTTTCCACTAGAGGAAGGCTCCCGCCTGGCCCCCCAATATCGCCAAATTAATGCTTTCTAGTCTCTCATTTCATTTGCGTGCAGCCTCCTTCAGAACCCGAATCCTGACCCGGGAACCCTGAACCACGCGGGACGTGGAAAGAGGTTCCCACAGTGTTCAATATATTTTATTTAACTACGTGAGAGAACAGAATCCCAACATTCTAGATCATATAAAAGCAATTTCTAATTGCCTGGAATACAATGTTTTCCATGTTTTTTTATGTTTTCCTTCACCTAAAACCAGCCTTTACTAGAAAAGTTTGTTAGGAGGCACTGAACATGAACCTTTATGCAAATGCTCATTTTTTTTTACTTTCTTCTGGATATTTTCAACAGTCTCCTCATCCTTTCCCCAGGCCTAAAGTAGGCAGAAACCCATACTGCTGACTTTCCTGGGACTGAATGCAGCTCAAAGCCAAAGAAGGGCAATCGTTTCTGTTTCCTCTTCCTGAAGAGCACTCCAAGGACCAAGGATATGTGTTATTCATTGTATTCCCAGGATACTTAATTGAATAATTAAGTATAAAATATGTAACAACCCATTCAAATACTTGCCAGTTTACACTACAATATTTTTTAAATGTTGGTTTAGCAAGCAGGTAAGTGGCCATTTGCAAGGCAGATTTATATGTAATTAAACACAATGTGTTCTAAGGATTTGAACTGATTCGGTTTGTCTAATATGGGTGAGGGACACTGGTCCCTTGGTGGAAATGAATGCAGTTCCTCCTTCTGATGGCACCATGTGTGTCAGTCACAGGTGGAGCCTTTCCCTTTTGCAACAGCGGCTTCAGGGCAAATACTAGGACTCTCAAGAACCCATCAACTCTAGTTTTGTTGTCTTACAAGCTATCATACTCTTCATTTTCTTTGTCATGGTGGGAAGACTGGACAGGGATTTAAAAAGCCAGAGAGAGAACCAGGGGCTTACGGAGTTAAAGAACTTTGAAAAAATCCTACGTAATAACAGTCTAATATACTAAGTGTCTGACCATTCGACTAGTCACTATGATGTGCACTGGCCACTAGGGGGCAGATGTTCTGACAGTAGGTTAGCTTGCTGCTGGGGTCCAGCCAATCAGGACTGGACGAAATGAGCTGGACATGCCCTGGAGCCCTCCTGCGGTCTCTCCCCAGGCCCCAATCAATCATGCACCAGTGCGAGGGACCCCACCAGTGCATGAACCCATGCACTGGACCTCTAGTGTAAATAATAAAGTTGGTATGTTGAGAAACTGCTTACCCTCTAATCTCTCATCTCACTTTTGTTTTTGTAAATATGCAGTACATAAAACCAGCTAAATGAACAACATAGAGGTTCCTAATTATCTTGTGAGTACTAAGCTTATAAAAATGAAACAATGCTATCACCAATTTGCAGACCAAAGTATGATAGCAGGGAGAATCTGGGATACAAACTACACCAAAATTAATATGTTTCCTGAACTGAAAGCCAAAGGTGAGGTCATACTTAAAAGCCATTATTTGTGATCAGAATAATAAAATTCCACATAAAAGAGTTTTAAATTTGCATATTATTTGAGTAGACTTCTTTAAATTAGGCTTAGTTTCTGTCTGAACAGTCAATAACAACTTTTAATAAAAATTAAGTAAAACTCTAATTTTAGGGGCATTTTATTGTAGATCAAAGCAGTTCACCTGATTCAAGGAGCTGAACTAGATTTTCAATTTAAAAATTATAGAAATTCTCCAAGATTTGAAATAAAGCAGTATACCAGGAGCCATAAAGGCTGAGTTCACATTTTGTTTTATAGATCTTCCTGGTTAGTTGCCTCCTTTACCAACATCAGATAGATTCACATCAATCTTAGACAGACAAACAAAATAACAAGAAAGTATTGCACCACACCATAGAAATATGAGGGGCTGCTACTCTTATTATGTCAGAATTATCCATAGTCTGGTGTCCAGTTCTAGGCACCCAACAAAGAAGGATTTGGAAATAGTCCAAAGAAGGGCCACCTTGATGATTAAAAGTTGTTGAAATGAATGTTATTAAAGAAGATTAAAGGAACTGATACTATTTGTCTCATTGAGGAAACAGTTGAAGGAAAATGAAATAATTGTTTGGAATTAAAACGTGGCTCTCAAATGTGGCAGCAGCAACACACTGGAACTTGATAGAAATGCACATTAACATATGCAATAGTGATCTCAATTCTTAACTTATGAAATGTTGCTTCATTGATTATCCAAAGCAAAATACAGTGGTACCTCGAGATACGAGTGCCCTAACATACGAGATTTTTGAGATACTAGCCATGGAGCAAGCGAGCGATTTTTGCTTTGAAATACGAGCAACATTTGAGATACACGTAATCACTCGGATCGGCCGGCTGCACATGACCCACCAGTTTACCGCGACTCAAGCGTCTCATAGTTTCCCACGCCTCAAAGTTACAGAACAAATTAAACTCGTATCTCGAGGTACCACTGTATTGATCTCAAACCATCATTCCTTTGCCACTCATCAATCATCTAGCTGGCTCTTCCCAGCATCTGCCGTTGTTTAAAAAACTGATGTAAACATGAGACCAAAATCAAAAACAAAACAAAACAAAAAAAACCACCAAAATATTCTAGATTACATTCATCTCTTTCTTTGACAGTTATTAGACTGACAGTTTGGGGAAATGACATTTGGGATCCAAATTTCAACAAGTCACTTGACAAGGCTTTTTGTAATCTTTTTTTGGGCAAATTTGATTCAAATAAGTCTATAAAATGATGCTAAGAGAAATGTCTAATGTACAGATAAATTAGGATAAAAATATGTTGGGAGACAGAAGAATGGACTGGATAGGTATATAAGGATATGGGATATGGTATTTGAGAATGGCATGCCCAAAACTGAGTTAAATATTTTAGGGGGTAGTAGGATGAGATGGGTCAACACCACTAAGTGGTTGCCAAGATGGTTGATATGAGGTTTAGTACAGAGATTCAATACTTAGGAAAAAAAACACTGTGAGTATTACTTTCTGCCCTCCAGATCTAGAAAGTTTAGTTCAATTGTAAGTAACACATTTTAGTAGGCAGAGAGATAAACTGGAGTGTGGAGCCTACCAAAAATAATCAGCTGCACTATATGGACTATAGGTAAAAGTAGGCAACGCCTATGGGTAAAAGTAGGAACAGCCTATGAGTAAAAGTAGGATTCATTATAAAGAAAAAGTAAGTAAACTCCCTGTCTACTCCAGGATGGAGTAGCAACATCTGAGTTGGCACACTGCAGGCCAGCAGAGGAGAGGCTGGGTGGCTTTTATGGCTTCTTCATTATTGCAAATTTTTGAATCTAGAATCCAGAGGGAAATTTGGCTGAAGCATACATCGAAAGTACATTCTGAAAATGCTTTTATTTTGTTTATGACATCTGCATCCCTACTCTTCTCTACTACTAACTTGGGTAATTCAGAACCAATGGGTATGATTTTGATTGCCTGGCTCTCGTGCCCAGGTGTCTTGTGTTACTGGTCCCACAGACTTGGGAAACCAGAAAGACTGAGAGGTCACTCTGGGAAGGCTGCTTCAGGCATGTGCAGGCAGCAGACAAGGCACCCCCAGGCTTCCTGTGAAGGTAGGCCATGTGCTTGTCCTTGATCTGTGGTCCAAGGGGCAGGCTCCAGCTTTGGCCTCATTCAATGCCCCATGGACTTGTCCAAGGGGAGCCGGCTTCAAAGCCTGAGGCACTCGCTCCTGTCTTGCTGCAGCTCATTGACATCTCCCAGAAAAATAGATTATACAGAGATGAGCAAAGGAAGGTTACACTGGTGAATATGCCAAACACAGGTTTTTTAAAATTATTATTTATTAATTATTACATTATTTGTTTATATACCTGTAAACCTACTTTAGCTCCACTTTTTGCAACTGTCACCCTGGGGATCTTGTCCATTGTCTGATCAGCAGGGTTAGCACTTGTGGCTCCACAGGACTATCTATATTTACCTGGTTAAACACTGCTGCCTGGAGAGCTGGCTTCCAGACTGCCTAGCTCTAGGTGCTGGTATTCTTCCCTTAGAGATCATGTTCTAAGCTCCCAGGAGCCATGAACAACATGTGCAGCCACTCTGACAAGCATGAGCTTCAGAGACCATGAAGGGTCAGGCAAGGCTGGAGGCTAGCCTTCTCCACTGCCCATGGGAGGTGCACCTGCGAGGCAGAGAGCTGTCTTACCTGTTGCACAGAAACCATTACAACAAGTCAAACAAAATAAAGAAACAAAGAAATATGTTCCACTGAAAGAATGAGATAAAAACCTCAGAGGGGAAATTAATGAAACAGAAGTAAATAATTTATCTGATAAAGAGTTCAAAGTAGTGGTTGGTCATCAAGTTGAACTGGGCAGGGAAGTGGACACGCACAGTAAGAACTTCAACAAAATGTGGAAAATATAGGAAGTGACCAACAGAAGTCACAGAACCCAATAAATAAACAAACAAACAAACAAAAAAACTTAAAATACATAAGGGGGGCTCAACAACAGAGTGGACGAAGAAGAAGAAGATCAATCAATTCCAAGACAGGACAGTGAAATCAAAGTAGCAAAAAGAGAAAAAAAAAATTAGGTAAAGGTGGCATAAGGTGCTTATGGGACAACATTAAATGGACTAACATTTGATGGGGGCACAGAATAAGACAGAGAGAGAGAGAGAGAGAGAGAGAGAGAGAGAGAGAGAGAGAGAGAGAGAGATATCATTGGATTTGTAGAAATAATGCCTGCAAACTTCCCTAACCTGGGGAGTTAAACATTCAGGCCCAGGAAGCCCAAATGAGATGAACACAAATACACCCACAAGACACATTATAACTAAAATGCCAAAAGCTAAAGATAAGGAGAAAACATTGAAGGCAGTAAAAGAGTTTTAGAAACATTTTACCATATTTACTTTTAATATCTTTGTAAAAGAAGAATAAATCAGCGACAATATTTCTCATTCTACAGAAGACCTAACTGAACTCCAGGAAATAATTATTGATAAAGTTAGATCTAGACCATGGGAACTTTGATTAATAATACTAAAATTTTTAACTAGACCTTTTGATATTCACTCTCTGACATATTTTCTAAAATTCTCCCTAATATTGGTTGAAATCTTTAGTTGAGTAATTTCAGTTTATGGAGTACCATTCAAAGTCATAATCAGTTATTCTAGAAGCCCAGTGCACAAATTCATGCATGGATAGAGTCTCCGGCTGACCCTCCCTGATGAAGGTCGATGGAAAGGGGCAGCAGGCAGTTGGCTGGCCAGCCCCACCCCCTCGTCAAACTCCTGGTTGAGGGGACAACTTGCATATTAGCCTTTTATTATATAGAATGATGGTAGCACTCTAGGAGAGCAAGTGTTTAATCAGTAAATGGGAATGTTTTAAAGGTCTCTTCTCTAGAGGTCTTCAGAATATCATGGTCATTCTGTCTAAACCTACCACTATCACACTGGCAGAGGACGAGAAAACTGGAAAAAGGCAATGCTGAGGACCTCACATATGCATTACAATTCCACTCGTTTTGATTTTCTTCTTCCCATTTCTGTAGGCTATGCTATCACTCTGTCCCATGCAATGTTTGACCCCAGGTAGTGATGCAGTGTGGCAAGCTTTTAAGAAACTATAAGCAAGGGCAAAACACAAATGATCATTTTCAGTCCTTGAGTTTATTACAAGTTTTACACTGAACAGACTTACCTGGTGTCAGGAAATAACCCTGTCTTTGGCAGTTAGTAACCCAAGAGCAATAAGAGGAGAAGCCTAAAGTGAGAGTTTTCTGATAGGCTAACTTAAGTGACTTAGTGCAAAACATATAATCAGAGCAAAGTTTAAGCCTCAGGGCGCAGGTGATTTTTCACTAGTAGAAAAACCTGAAGAGTTTCATCCTTGAGGAACTCTCTTCTCTAGGCACATCTCTCCATGTAGGGATGGCTGCCATGTGAGTGAGGTTCACACTGCCCTCACTGCAGCTCTGGAACATTGTGAAAATTCAGTGGGCTTCACCAAACCAGGGTAATAAGTTTCTCAAAGTGCTGAAACAGTTGGTGGCCCACTTATGCTTGAGGTGAGTATGCACGGGGTGACCATGCATGGGGTGAGTAAGCGTGGGGGTTAATAAAAATGATCACACATAAGAACATACACACACACACCATCTTTTTCAGGACTGGTTTGTCTGAAATCTTGGCATCATGAAATGTCAAATAAGTTTAACATGTGCTTATCTGAGCTTCCTAAATGGAGATACAGTAAACTGGCAGAGAAACAGAAATCACATGATAATTTAATGTTCCGCATTTGCTAGCTGTGCAGTGTCATCCTTTGGGTTAACAGATGCCAGCCTTCCTCCATCTATTAAGCAGATCCACATATCACTAATATTTCCTTTCTGAAAACTGAATATCCTAACAGAAAGTTGATAAGAGCAAGATTCTGCTAAATATTCATGTTTTAATTTCTAGTATCACTTAAAATGTAGGGGTTTGAAAACATACACAAACCAAACGTTGATGCATTATGGGATGGAATGCTAGGATTTCTTTATTGTAGCTGGTCACTTCATGTTATTAACTGTTCTTGGCACAACTTAGAACAGCTTGACTATATTTGGTATTTATTAAAATGTGAATGACAAAGCAGATAAGAATGCTCATACAGTGATTCCCCCATTGACTGGATGCTCCAATTCAGTATTTGCTTTTATGAAGCAATGGGGCTGGGGAATGGTGAGGTGGGCATTCCAGACAGGTTTGGGGAACACTTGCATAAAGAAAATTAAAACCTAATCACTGAAGTTTTAATTCATTTCTCCAAAAGCAACAGATGGCCAATATTTTCTGAACAAAATTATAATAATTCTGGCACATAATTATTGGATGATTAGCATTCACAACTATGTTTTCAGTATCTATTATTGGATTTATAACTACATTTATGAAAACAAGGACACATTTGTTTGGTTTTGCTGCTGGCCCAGGCTTGCTTTGCTATGAGCATGATTTGATGAGCATGAATACATGTGACATGACAGTGAGGCTGCGCAATGCAGGAGAGACACTATCCGATGGGAACTCTTATTACTTAACCCAGGAAAGAGGCTTTGGGAGGTAGCTAGATGTCTTTAAGGAGCTGAAGGAATTGAGTTCAGAAAGAATGGAGACTGGCTTTCTTTTTCTCCACAGGGAACAAAAGAAAATGGGATTATATGACAGTCTGAGGATTTGGAATATATATAAAACAGAATTTCCCAACTGTGTAGGCTCTCACATACTGAAATGCATTTTGAAAGGAGTATGTGCACATTAGTTTTATTTTGATGCCTCAAGAATGGAAAGATACACATTTGCTATGTGGTCTTCTGTGGGTGGAGCGTGAACTCAGTAATTTATGGTTCCTGGGTTTTCTCAATCCCTGAGTGGAATCTAAAAATGTGTGTGGCAATGGCTAAAAGAGCTAACTTTTTAATGGTAGTTATTTTCCTGGGGACAGACTGGCGATTTTTACCTGCACTATGAAGTATTACACTGAATAGAACGTTATGTAATAAGGTGGGTGAGAACAGAAAATGTGGGAGCACAATGCACTCATTTTCCCTCCCACTACTATTTCTTCTATTGAGTAGTTCAAGTTTAAAGGCAAAGTGTTCTTCCTAGTTATGTGTGGAATTCAACACAAGTATATTGATTTTAGAATTCAAAAGAATGTGGTTAGGCTCCTGAGAAACTGAACTCTCTCTTTACACACACACACACACACACTCACACACACGCACATACACACACACACATGCACAAATATGTATATATATATGTATATGTATATGTATATGTATATGTATATGTATATATATACTAGAGGCCAGGTGCATGAAATTCGTGCATGAGGGGGTTGTCCTTCAGCCCAGCCTGCTCCCTCTCTAATCTGGGACCCCTTGAGGGATGTCCGACTGCCCAGGTAGGATCGGGCCTAAACGGGCAGTTAGACATCCCTCTCACAATCCAGGACTGCTGGCTCCCAACTGCTCACCTGCCTGCCTTCCTGATTGCCCCTAACCACTTCTACTTGCCAGCCTGATCATCCCCTAACCACTCCCCTGCCAGCCTGATTGATGCCTAACTGCTTCCCTGCCAGCCTGTTTGCCCCTAACTTCCCTCCCCTGTGGGCCTGGTCACCCCTAACTGTCCTCCCTTGCAAGCCTGTTCCCTCCCAACTGCCCTCCCTATAGGCCCAGTCACCCACAACTTCCCTCCTCTGCTGTCCTGGTCACCCCTAACTGCCCTTCCCTGCAGGCTTGATCATCCCCAACTGCCCTTTCTTGCAGGCCTGGTTCCTGCCAACTGCCCTCCCCTGCTGGCCAAATTGTGGTGGGGGGCACAATTGTGTCCACATGGGGGGCAGGATCTTTGACCACATGGGGCAGCTATCTGTGTGTTGGAGTGATGGTCAATCTGCATATTACTCTTATTAGATAGGATAGAGACCTGCTGTATGGGTGGGGGCCAGCTGGTTTGCCCTGAAGGGTGTCCCAGATTAGGGTGGGGGTTCCCTTGGAGCATGGGGCAGCCTGGGCGAGGGGCCTGTGGTAGTTTGCAGGCCAGCCACAACCTCTCATGACCCAAGCAAAGGCCCTAGTATCTGGGATTTATTTATCTTCTATAATTGAAACTTTGTAGCCTTGAGTGGAGGCCTGGGTCCACCAGGGTATGTGGAAAGCTTGGCTTTCTTCATCACCGGGGAAACCCAAGCCTCCCTCCTGCTCGATCTGTGGCCATAGCCATCTTGGTTAGGGTTAATTTGCATACTCATTCCTGATTGACTTGTGGGCGTGGCTTGTGGACATGGCTTGTGGGTCTAGCAGAGTGGTGGTTAATTTGCATGCTCTTTTATTAGATTATAAAAATTATAATCATGTTATAAAAATTATGGCCACAGGGGATGGTGGTTTTCTCTTGACATGAAAATAGTTCTATGTTCCATTTTCCTGAGCTGCATGGAATAGTAAACAAAGCACTGTGCTGGCTGCAGACACCTGCAGTCAGGTCTCACCTCAGTTATGAACTGGCTATTGGCCTGGACTCTTAGATATAAGCTTATCTGATGAGAAACAAACAGTAAAATCAGGATACACTCAACAGGCCATTTTAAAGTTCCTCCTTTTGGTTCCAATATGCTATCGATTATTAATACCAAAGACTCTTGATCTTCAAGTTCACTCCAAGATCATGTCTCAGCATTGGCTGTACATTGTAATCTCCTGGGATCTTTAAAAAATCAGAATCCCAGGCCATGCCAATTACGTCAGAGTCTTCTGAGGAAGGGCTGAGGTATCAATATTTGTTAAATTCCCCAAGTGGTTACAACATTAGCCAAGGTTGAGTACTCCTGGTACTATGCAGGGAGAGGAACTGGAATAATAATATGAATATAACTTTGCTGTGAGACAGGAATTGTGCCTATGTTGTTCCCTTCTGTGTCCTCAGTACCTAACAAAGTGTGTGGTGCTCAAGAAATAATTAACAGCCGAAACCAGTTTAGCTTAGTGGATGGAGCGTTGGCCTGTGGACTGAAAGGTCACAGGTTCGATTCCGATCAAGGGCATGTATCCTGGTTGCTGGCACATCCCCACTGCGGGGGGGGGGGGTGTGTGCAGGAGGCGGCTGATCGATGTCTCTCTCTCATCGATGTTTCTGACTCTCTATTCCTCTCCCTTCCTCTCTGTAAAAAATCAATAAAATATATTTTTTTAAAAAGAAATAATTAACAGTATAAGTGAACTTTGGCAATTCCCTAAAAACATGTAGTCTTATCAAATCTGATAATGACTTCAATCACTTTCACTTTGATCTTACTCACTGAGTAACAGCTCAGTTCTCTATTTCTATTTCCCAGCAGAAACCAAGTAAAGTGAAAGAATGGGTAATCCTATTGCAGTGACACAGGTTAGCTATTCTTGGGGTGAAGGATAGAAAATAATCTATCCTCATATCTCCTAGAAAGAAGGTTCTTGGGAATCCATACATGCCTCCTACACAACAAAACACACAAAACAAAATCTCTGTGTTCAGATGTGTCATATCTGTACTCATCCAGCACTTATAAGGCATTTATATTTATAATAGTCTAAAGGAAACTTTCTCAGTGAAGGCTTTATGCTAAAAGTAAGCCTTAATACCTTGGGCATCTTTACATGTTATACATTAACTAGAGGCCCGATGCATGAAATATATGCACGGTGGGGAGAGGGGTATCCCTCAGCCCAGCCTGCACCCTCTCCAATCTGGGACTCCTTGAGGGATGTACGACCATCCCTCTCAAAATCCAGGACTGCTGGCTCCTAATGACCCTCCCCTGAAGGCTTGGTTCCCCCAAATTGCCCTCCTCTGCTGGCCTGGTTCCCCCTACTGCCCTCCCCTGCTGGCCTAGTCCCCTCTAACTGCCCTCCCCTCCAGGCCTGGGTCCCCTCAAACTCTCCTCCCCTGCAGGCCTTGACTCCCCCTCCTTCAACTGCCATGCCCTGTAGGTCTGATACCTACAACTGCTCTCCCCTGCAGGCCTGGCTTCCTCTCCCAACTCCCCTCCCCTGCAGGTCTGACGCCCTCCAACTACCCTTCCTTGCAGGCCTGTTCCCCTCAACTGCCTTCCCCTGCTGTCCCATCCTTCCCTAAATATCCTCCCTGCAGGCCTGAGTGGCCCCCAACTGTCCTCTCCTTCAGGCGTGGTTCTCCCCCAACTGCCCTCCTCTGCTGGTCTGGTCACCCTTAACTGCCCTCCCTGCTGGCCTGATTGCCCACAACTGTCCTCTTCTGCTGGCCTGATCCCCACCAACTGCCCTCCCCTGCAGGCCTGGGTCCCCCTCAACTGTTCTCCCTTGAAGGCCTTGTTGCCCCCCAACTTCCATCCCCTGCTGGCTTGGTCCCTCCAAACTGCTCTCCCTTGGAGATCTGACCCTCTCCCCCAATTGCCCTCTCCTGCAGGCCTGATCTCCCCCAACTACCCTCCTCTGCTGGTCTGTTCTCTACCAACTGCCCTCCTCTGCTGGCCTGATTGCCCACAACTGTCTCCTCTGTAGGCCTGGTTCCCCCCAACTGCTCTCTCCTGTGGACCTAGTCCCCCCAACTGCCCTCCCCTGCAGGCCTAGATCACCCCCAACTGCTCTCCTCTGTTGGTCTGGTTACCCCTAACTTCCCACAACTGCCCTCCCTTGTAGGCCATCTTGTGGTGACCATCTTGTGTTCACATGGGAGCAGACATCTTTGACCACATGGGGGAGGCCATCTTGTGTCCTGGTGTGAAGGTCAATTTGCATATTACTCTTTATTAGATAGGATTTACTTCTCATTCGTATAGCTTAGTTTTAGTGCTGTCATTTCTGAAGGAATTGAGAAAAGAGTCACTCATCTGGTTGTTTTGGTCTATGGTTCATAGGGCAAACTACGCTAGGAAGGACTGCCAGTGCCAGGATGTGTAGTGACAAAGGAGACGCAGTGCCTGTCTTTCAGAACAGCCTGGTCCTGGATAGCTTTTCTGGAGATGATATTGCTCTTTACCTATACGGATTAAGGAGGCAGGGGCACCTAGTCATGTGGCCCCTGAGCCCTTACAATGTGGCCAGTGCACCTGAGAAATTAATTTTTTTACTTTACTTAAGATTAATGTAAATTGCAGTAGCCACATATAGCAAGTGGTAACCCTACTATACAAGGCAACTCTAGAACCACATATTCAAAGGGGAAGACTCGCACATGTGTTATCATAATCTGGGTGATCAGTGCTAATAAGAGAAATGCACAGAAGGTTATGGAAGCACCGATGAAAGAAGCTAGTCTTGGGGGTGATGACAGGATGGTTGAGGCAAAGATTCCCGAGAGGAAAGGGTTCCAGAATAAGACCCAAGGGGTGAGATGCAGAGTCTAGAAGGGCTAGTGGAGCGAGAGCCACCCAGATGGTGTGGATATCTGAGAAAGCGCAGGATATAAAAAAAGCATTAAGAAATGGCAAATATGTGTGCAGCAACATTGAAAAGAATGTTGGGAAGGAGAGGAATGTTGGGCCAGGATCCAGGATATGAAGGGCTTTACGTGTCATCCTATTTCAAGGGCAATAGGAACCCAATAAAAATGCTAGACACTGTGAGTGATATGATATTTGTGGTTTAGGGAGATTTTCCTGGTTACCACTTGACAGCATAGGAAAAAATGCCCTGATCTGGATGAGAAGTGAGGGTTTTTTTAACTGCAGCCATGTGGAAGGTGGAGACACATAGATGTATTTGAAAACAGAAAGAAGAAAAATAAAAAGGATTTACCCTATAGACTGGCTGTGACAGCTGAAAAGAGAAAGATGAGGAGCACTCCTTGGTTTCTGACTTGGGTAGATGACAGTGACATTTATTGAAAGGCAACATAGGGTCATTTAGAATTGTCTCTGAATTGAAATTTTCCTATCATATTAGATTACTTGCTCCCCTGGACCCTGAACTTAGCTTTGTGTACACTGTTGCCAACAACCTTGTCATGAAAGCATGCTCTTCCAGGAAACAAACACAAGTTCACAGTGGATGCAATATTCCTTTTATTGTGAGTTCCAGGGACATATAACAAAGCCTCATAAGATGCCAACAAAATCATATTCTGTGCTTGGCTACTTTAAAAAAACCCTGTTTATTTATAACCTCATTCAATGAGAAATGGGTGAAATATGGCCAATAGCCATCTGAAAAACCAGTTGAGCTCAGGCTATGAGGTGCTCTAAGTCTGAGAATGCCAGGTGTCTAAGAGGAGATGTGCAGCTGTCTCTTACTGGGAATCCCAAGCGAGACGCTGATCCTGAAGTGGACCCCACTTCACGGGTTCCTTCAAGACAGAACTGTGTTCTAAATCTGTGTCATCCAGCTGACCATTTTATTTATTTTTTATTTTTAAAATGTATTTTTATTGATTAGTTAGAGGAAGGGATAGAAACATCAAAGATGAGAGAGAATCATAGATCAGCTGCCTCTTACATGCCCCACACTGGGGATTGAACCCACAAACCAGGTATGTGCCCTGATTGGGAACCAAATCACGACCTCCTGGTTCATAGGTTGATGCTCAACCATTGAGCAGCCATGCTGGCTGGGCCAGCTGACCATTTTATTAATTATAATTAAATGCCAATTAAATGCAAAGGGGCTGGTAAAGAAGAAATTTCCTCAATTCTAGCTTTTTATGGCTGAAGTATTCTTGAATTGATACACAGATAAGTAAGGATTAAAATAGCAAATAACCATTGACATTTTTAAGAAATGAAGGACTATTGAAAGTCATATGTAAATATTCATGCAGAAACACTTATAAATGCATACTGTGCACCAAATTGGTTAACGAACTACTTAGAAAATCGCATTTGTTTAGGTGAACCAATATTTCAAATACCTTAAGAATATTGAATATATTGCACATAATTACTTGGACCATTGTATGATTGTTCTTTTAATATTTACCAAGGATATTTTTCCATTGATTTCTAGAGAGATTGGAAAGGTAGGAGGAGGGGGAAAGAGAAACATCAATATGAGAGAGATACCTCGATTGGTTGCCTCCCGCTTGCACCCCTACAGGGACTGGGGAACCTGCTTCCGAGGTGCCCTTGACTAGGAATCAAAATTGTGACCCTTTGATCCATGGGATGATGCTCTAACCATTGAGAAAACTGGCCAGGGACCAGTGACAGTTTCTGGATCTAAAAATGGTAGTTAATTCACAGCTAGCTATTTTCATATTAACCTGGGAAGCCAAAGAGGTGCAACACTGAAACGATCTATTAGGTAGAGGGCTCCCAGATCTCTGAGATAAAATGTTTCCACTAATCAAGTTCAAGTTCATGACTGGTTTAGGCAGGGTGGGTGGTTCAAGCCTCTTTGATTAGCGTGGGGGAATGTAAATTGTCACCTCCATGATCCCCTCTCTCTCACCTGTAGAAAGGACATAGATTAACTGACCTTCAATCACTACCAGCCCTTTTTTTTTCTTTTCAAGAATTTGAGACTCTATGCAGACAAAATTGAAAAATCTCATCGAAGTCTAACAAAAAAGAAAAAAGCCTAAAATATTGATATACTCTATTCCCCAATTATTTCAATTTTCTATTAGGAAAATACATTCTATCTATCACTCTACTGTGTAACTTAACCAGAATCTGAAAAATTTGAAGGGATAATTAAATGAAATAGCTCTTCCTTTACCACAAAAGAATATCAAGTAGTAATGTAATGATTGTAATATTGCAACTGCAGGCCTTAGATCAGGGAATTCAACCTCTTTCATCTCATGGCACACATAAACTAATTACTAAAATTCTGCAACACACCAAAAATAGATTACATTTTTTTGCCAATCTGACAAAAATATAGATATATTTTGATTCATTCATACGAGATGGCTACTATTGTTTGGGCTGTCATTTTCTAACTTAACAACCTCAGGGGAAAGAGGGCAGTCCCTGTCTGACTAGCCAGGTGTTGCATGGTTTACATGTTCTGGCAGCGCAACAGCTGGAAGCCATGGCCTTAGGCTATGAGTTTTGCAATTGCAATTCTGGATGTGAACTCTGTATTGGCTATTTAGCAAGTTACTTCATCTCATTAAGCCTCAGTTTTCTTAACCTATAAAATGGGAATAATATCTCTTTTGCTGAATTACTGTGAGGCTTAAGTGAGCTAACATAAAATACTTAACATATAGTGAGAATATGATAAATACCTATTATTAGTAGGTTAACAGAATAATCACAAGCTCTCTTATTATTACCAGTCACTCTCTTTCTTTAATGGCAAAGAAATACAATTATTATTACCAGTCACTCTTTCTAGGCAACAACTGGGGTGAGACAGCTGTGTGTGTGTGTGTGTGTGTGTGTGTGTGTGTGTGTGTGTGTGCTCTCACAATAATGCATCTATCAAAGACACACTTTTCTCCTTTCTTTCCATTTACCTAATTCTTTAACATCCTTTAAGATTCACTTCATAATTTTCTCTTTAGGGAGACTTTCTTCCCTGAACAGACCAGTTTTGTCCTGCTTTTGCTGATCTCCTTTGGGTTCCTTGTTTAAATCATTTTTGGGGGGTTTGGGTTGAATCTTGCCATCTAATGACCTGAGTTGCTATTTGTCTTTTTGAAAATTTATGTCCTTCTGTCTGACTAGATTTCCTGGCTGACTGATTTTTGTTCAATCTCTGCTAGGGCACATACAAGAATCAACCAATGAATGCATCAATAAGTCAGATACTAAATCTCTCTCTCTGTATGTCTGTCCATCTCTCTCTGTCTCTCTCTCTCAAAACCAATTTCAAAGAATCTAGATGGCATTCTTAAGTTTCTCTGCTTCTTGAAGGGATTGCCCATGTTGTGAGAGGGTCTTGCTGAGCAGGAGATGTGTCCTCAAGCAATTACTTTGATTCAACTTCTGAGTGGCCTGGGCATCCACCTTGACACTCTCTGTGGTCTTTGAACCTTCCTGGGGGCTAATAGGGCCAGTTGAAAGGAACATCAACATAACTAAAAAACACAACAGAACATTTCACAGAAAGTCATCACATTTAGTGGTCAATAAACATAAACACGCACAATGATACTTTAGCTCCCTGCTATTCCTGACTATGTGCAGAATGCATCACTAGGAACACATAGCCAGTTCTTATTGTCTCCCTGCTCAAAACCAGCAACAGCTCTGTGGGCATGTGTGAAAGCACCATGATAATCCTCCGAGAAAACTTCAGGTAAATCCCACAGGCAACTGACTGAAATAGGGCATGCAGAGAACCAACAGCAGAATGCAGGGCATTAGGGACTTGTTCAAATAGCTAAAGAGTAAATGCAAAATAAAATAATTGTGGATACACAAGTTCTCAGCAATGCAGGAGTGATGGAAGCCACCAGAGTTGCTAGGAGTTAATGTCAATTCCTGTATTTAAATATATAGTGCCTGGCTCATGCCCAATAGAGAAACAAAAGGAAGAAAGGAACGAAGGAAGGAAGAGGGAAGAGAGGGAGAGAAAAAAAAGAGAGCGAAAGAATGAGGGAAGAGGGAAGGAAAGAAATCAAGAAATAAAAAGGGTTTCTGAGGTGTGGAAGAGGCAGAGGCGTAGAGTGTACAGAGAGAAAAAACAGCATGCAAAAAGTTCAAAGACTTGGAAACCAGGGGAAACAGGTTTGCTTAATTAAAAAAAAAGATGATATATTTGAGTGGTTTTAGAAAATGGGGCAAAACAAATTTCAGGAGTTTTGAACATATTAAGATTTAATTTTAGAAGTGTGGTGTGTTAATATAACTATTATAGACTTTTGAAGGGGATATTAATATGATTCAAATAAGTCAAGTGGAAAGGGAAAGGTGAAATTCAAAGATGTCAGCCCAATGAGAAAAGCAAACCATATAGCAAGAAATTAAATAAAGGCATAGGGATTAAAGAATATGCTCTTAAAATAGAGACTGCAGAAACTCAGAGAGAAGGTGGGGGTGAGTGGGAAGGGCAGGTGGGTGGGAAGACATCAACCAAAGACCTTGTATGCACATATGAATAACCCATGGACACAGACATAGGGTGATGAAGGCCAGGGGTAGGGGCTGGGGGCAGGCTAGAAGAGGTCAATGGGGGGAAAACGGGGACATATGTAATACTTTCAACAAAAAAGATTTTTAATAAATGAAATAGGAAGGCAGGTGCTTGTCGTTTTTTTTTATAAATTTTTATTGTTCAGTTTATTACAGATGTTCCTCTTTTTGCTTTCCCCCATAGCTCCCCTCCACCTGATTCCCCACCCCCCAGCTCATGCCTTTACCCCCATCTCACCCACAGGTGTAAGATTTTTGTCCAATCTATTCCCATAACCCTCACACCCCCTTTCCTCTGAGAATTGTTAGTCCATTCCCTTTCTATGCCCCTAATTCTATTATATTCACCAATTTATTCTGTTCATCAGATTTTTTATTCACTTTATTTTTAGATTCACTTGATATAGGTATGTATTTATTATCACTTTGTTGTTTATAATTTTTATCTTTACTTTTTTCTTCTTCTTCCTTTTCTTAAAGAATACCTTTCAGCATTTCATATAATCCTGGTTTGGTGGTGATGAACTCATTTAGATTTTTCTTGTCTGTGAAGTTCTTTATCTGACCTTCAATTCTGAATGATAGCTTTGCTGGGTAGAGCACTCCTGGTTGTATGTTCCTGCTATTCATCACTTTGAATATTTCCTGCCACTCTCTTCTAGCCTGCATAGTTTCTGTTGAGAAATCAGTTGACAGTTGTATGGGTACTCCCTTGTAGGTAACCTACTGTTTTTCTCTTGCTGCTTTCAAGATTCTCTCTTTGTCTTTTGCCGTTGGCATTTTAATTATGATGTGTTTTGGTGTGGTCCTCTTTGGATTCCTTTTGTTTGGGGTTCTGTGTGCTTCCTGGACTTGTAAGGACCAGGTGGGAAAGTGTCCAGTCATTATTTCTTCAAATAGGTTTTTATTTTTATTTTATTTTATTTTTTTATTTAAATTTTTATTTTATTTTTATTTTTAATTAATTAATTAATTATTATTTTCCCCCTATTGCCCTCCCCACCCCCCAGTACATGCCCTCATCCATCCCTCCCTCCCCACCGCCTTCCCCCATTGCCCTGTATCCACTGGCTATGCCTACACACACATGCACACAAGTCCTTCAGTTGATCTCCTATAGGCCCCTCCTCCCCAACTTCCCCTGTCTTCCCACTGTAGCATAACAGTCTGTTCACTGCTTCTTTGACTCTGCGTCTGCTCCCCCCATTTATCCCATTTCTTGTCTCTAAAAACATCTTGCCCCTGTAGGCTAGAAATAAACCCACCAGAGCAAAACAAAAATGACTGAGTCCCAATTTCAATGTCTGATAGCTTTGAGTCCCAGTTTCAATGTCAGACAGTTCCTATGTGTACATGTCATCAATGGTATCTGGATACTGGACAGATGGTGACGATGCTGGTCTGATCCTCTCTGGTTTGGTCCTGGGCATCCTGGAGCGATGCTCAGCTGCTAACTGCTCACATGGCAAGGTGTCATCAGTGTCTTCCATCTCTGGACTGTTTCTCCTCTTACCTTCATGTTTGGCGCAGACCTGTCAGTTCCTCTCTGTTGCAAGAGTACTTGGTCTTGGAGTTGTTTTCTGAAAGTATATAAACATATTCTCAACCAAGAATTAATACAGGAATCTTTTCTATAAAATTGACTTGGGGTCCTTTTTATTTTTGCCTACCCACTTTTCCTTTGGCTTATTTTGACAACATGTGTGTTTTTCATCGGTGTCTTGCTGTTAGCATTATAAATGGAAATTAATTTTCTAAAGTGAAAATTTTCTAACTGTAATTTACTTACCAGATATTTTTCCTTACATGCTATAGGTTATTATCTTGCTCTGTCTCTGCTTCTGGCACCCTCATAATTCTGATGTTGGTACACTTGAAGTTGTCCCAAAGGCTCCTTACACTATCTTCACATTTTTGGACTCTTTTTTCTTTTTGTTTTTCTGGTTGGGTGTTTTTTGCTTCCTCATATTTTAGATCTTTGGTTTGAATCTTGGGGCCTTTTGGTCTGCTGTTGGATTTCTGCTTATTATTCTTTATTTCAGACAGTGTATGCTTAATTTCTGACTGGTCCTTTTCTGTGTGTGTGTGTGTGTTTTTGTTTTTTTGTTTTTGTTTTTGTCATTCTTATTAAGATCCTTGAAGGTTTCACTAAGTTTCTCAGAGGTCTCACTAAGTTTCTCAGCGGTTTGTAGAAGATTCTTGAGTAACCTTATAAATGTGATTTTGAACTCTATGTCCAGTAGTTTGCTTTCCTCCATTTCTTTCATTCGTGACATATGTCTTTGTCTCCACATTTTGGCTGTTTCCCTGTGTTGATGGAGTGGCTTTCTGTGCTAGTTGTCCTTTAGGGCCCAGTAGCTTCACCTCCCCAAATACCTGAGGTGGACACTTTTGGTGCACCCGTTTGTGGGCTGGGTACACAGTCTTGTTGTAGTTAAGCCTTGATTGCTATTGGAACACTGGGAGGAATTGACCTCTAGACCAATTGACTGTAAGAATTAGCTGTGTCTATTAATGGAGGAACTGCTGTGCTTGAGACACCCTTATGGGGTAGGACCTGCTTCAGTGGAGCTTTGGTGCTCTGAGTCTACCTCTTGAGTGTATTACTTATGTATGTGAGGAGTTGAAATCTGGTGTCATCTCACACTGACCTCTAGGTACACTGGTTCCTGGATCTCCAAGGATGTACAAGTCCGCTAGTGTCTGGGGCCACCCAGCAAGAGCTACAGGGAGATTTGCAGATTTCTCCTTTTTGCTTGGAGTTTGGAAGTTTTCGAGTTGTCTAACTCAGTTGCAATTTGTTAGGTTAAGCTGTTAAAGGGCAGGTCACTCATATACAAAGGCCACTACACACAGCTCAGTGGGTTTGTAAATTGGGCAGAGCCGAGTCTCAGGGAAGCACTAGGCTAGAGTATGGCAAACAGTGCTGGCTGCTAGTCAGCCATCTCTGCCGAGTTCTGTACCTTTTCCCATGTCCTGCGCCCCAGTGCAGTAAACAATGATTCCTGTGTGCACCTCTGCGAGAAGGCCACCCTCCCTTTCTGACCAGATGGCAGACAGTTCAGTTTCTCCCTGTATGAGTCTGGATCCCCAGAATCTTGTGGGAAACTGGAGTTCAGGAACTTGTAACTCCCTCCCAATTGAAACAAACAAACAAACAAAAAACAAACAAACACACAAACAAACAAAAAAAAACGCATGCCAGCAAGATTAGCGTGTCTCTGTATATCTGCCTTTCTAAGCCTCTGCATGTTCTATAGGTCTCAATGCACTTTTTTTCTTTCCTTCTAGTTGTAGAACTTCTGCTCCGCCAGCTTTACCATGGTTCTGGGAGATAGTCCTTTTGTCTTTTATTTATTTATTTTTTAATATATTTTATTGATTTTTTTACAGAGAGGAAGGGAAAAAGATAGTCAGAAACATCGATGAGAGAGAGACATCGATCAGCCGCCTCCTGCATGCCCTTTACTGGGGATATGCCCGCAACTAATGTATATGCCCTTGACTGGAATCTAACCTGGGACCTTTCAATCCTCAGGCTGACGCTCTATCTACTGAGCCAAACTGGTTTCGACCATTTTGTGTGTTAGTTGTAGTTTTAGTGTGGTTGTGAGAGGCTGCACATATAGGTGTATACCTTATGCTGTCATCTTCTGTCTGGGGTTTCTTCTATTTTTATGTTGCAGAGAGTAGGCTTAGAACTGAGAGCATTTTTCATTCTCTAGCTATGCTTCTCTCTGCCTCTGCCTTTCCTAAAAATGAACTTTACTGTTTTAGCATCAAGACAACTTTTTGTTAGTAAATACAGTACCTGGAGGTGGAATTGAATATAACTTTAAAGGACAAGTCTTAATACAAATACCTCCAGATTCAAGGGTCCTGGAGTTGTTCTTGTACTTCTATTTTAGAGCAGCTTCACAAATTCTCAGAGCTAAAAGAATTAGAGACCAACGAACCCAACCCACACATCTTACAGATCAGAATGTTTGGAAAGAGCTGTATTAATATTTCTTTTATTATACAATAGATGTTATGAATGAAGTATACTTTGCAGGTGGATTTTAATTTAACTAAACCCTTTATTGTCAGCTTCTTCATTAAGCTCACACAATGAGGATGTGTAATGAGTTAGGTATGTACACCAAGAGGTATTCCACCTTCTGTCACTGCTTTCTGTCCTAAATACTTGGGATACATTAAAGACCTTGGCTCTTTAGATGGCAAGTATAACATACATTTGCTCTGGGACCTGTAAAATAACCTGTTGCTAAGTATTGTTAATAAGTATTTTTCTGTTCTGACCAAGCATGCAAGAATGGATCCTAAATGAGTACTTAAGTAAAATATACATTTTACATATTTTAGAATTCATTATGTTGTGAACAAAAAGTGGAGGGTGGGATGCTAAGCATTTGCTACATGTGTGGTAGACTTAATTGTGAATAAATTAAAATGCTATTGTGTTAAGGGAAAATGTTTCACAGAATTTATTTTTTACTCCTTTGGGTAACTTATTAGAAAGCCCAGATGAAAAGTAAACCAATGTATTGCTTTGGTGTATCATAGATATAGCCCACAGAAATGTCTCTTTTTAGAACATGGACTCCTCTTTTAAAATAAATTTGAAGAATTATAAATAAGTGAGCCACCATATTCTAGGTGTGTATTATGAGTCAAATGTTTAACAAGTCAACTTTCCTTAGCATCCATGCCTACTTAATTGGGATGAAGTAAGATCCTGTGTCATCTCAGCATGAGTGTGCCTTGTCCTTTGGAATGTGGTGTCCTGAACATATAAATATAAACTGGGGCCCTGGCATTGGTTGTTCAGGTGCTTCTGTGACTAGTCTTCCAATTTTCATCAAGAGCATCATCACCTGTGCACAGAGCAGGTGACAGTGGCAGGTGGACCAGTTGCTGCTTCTGCTGCTTGGCCTAGCTTCCACCCTAATAGCAGATCTTCAGGGCCCAGCTCTATGAAGAGAGTGTTGTAGCCCAAGAACTGACTAGACTGAGACACCCAAAGGGAAGCCAATGCTGAGGCATCTATGATCCAGGCAGAGTCTCAGTTCTTAATCACGTGCCATGCAAAATGGAGGAAAATTATTGTTATGAGCTTGATTACTTTGATCAGGTTAAAATTATTATTTCTGCCTAAGACCATTTCCCTGACATGTTATCTCATTATTTAAATAAAGGAAATGGATTTCTTATGAATAATATTTATTATTCTAGTGTTCTTCCTTACTTCAAATTATCCAAAGTTAGGATGAAGATTAAAGCAGCAAATATTTTACAAGTAATGCAACAGTCTCTGCAATGACAACTCTTTCAGACATGATTAATTGCCAACATCGAGGTTATATACATGCATTCTTGCATGAGAACATAGATCATAGAGTCCTTTTATTCTTATGTTAATTAACAAGAAAAATTTTTTAAGTTGACTTGAAAAACATTCTACTCAGGATCCATGTCAAATGATGAGAAATGCCAAAGGGAAAAAATTTCAAGTAGGAAACATGTAAAGCAAACACATCTATATGCACTTTAGTATAATTACACATTGCAAATTATATTGGATGTCTCTAATATCTAATTTTTTGAAAGCTGATTCCACTTGAGATTTCAATAAGAGCATCAACATTTTGCAGGTGGCTCTTCCTGTATAGTATTCAAAGGGAATTATCCCTCTAATATGCTTACAGCCCTCAAGTAAAAGCTGAAGTTCTCCATAAAGGCCAATGAATAACAGACCCTAGGAATATAATCTTGATATATAAAGCTCCACAAAAATAGAATATTCAATATGGTTATTTATTCTGTTCCTTCTGTGCATAGTATCCTTATTTGCTTCAAGCAATAAGAAAAAATCTGGACTACAAGCCTCATTATAGAATGTGGAGAAGGCTTCATGTATATTCTGTAGCAATTATATGAAAATCTAAGGGGTTCACAATTTTTCAGATGATATTTTAGATCTACTGATAAAAGAAATGTGCAAGTGAATGGCAGATTATATCTTTGAAAAGAGAGAGCCCTGCATTAAATTCTGTTCTTATAAAATGTCTGATTAATATGCCCTAAAGAGGGTGCCAGAGCAAAGCTCCATTTTGAGAAACAGGCTTTGTCCTCCTTTTTCTGTGTGACTCAGCCAATTACCAGATCATCAAGTACATTTGTGATTTTGGGGAATGGAGCATATTATTCAAGTTGGTTGGATCCATTTTCTTGATTCCTCCTTAAAGATCTGTCTGCTAATTAGGGTTACTATTTAAATGATTTATTTTGCTGCACTTTCATGCAGTGCAATGTGTTGTCATCACAGACTGTATCATGCTGCTGCTGTTTGCTGAGATGCCTCTGTAGTTAGCAGTTTCCTTTGTTCTGCTCAGTAACTGATTTTAGGAAGGCGGTGGGCCCGGAAGGAGAAGGGATTTGTAAAATAAAATCATACGTTCCTTTGTGCACATGCAAAACTTTGTGTATTTCCATGAATTCCTTTTTAGAAAATAAATTGCAATTCCATCTGGAATAAGCTAAGGGGCACATGCCAGTGACTTTGAATGAAACCAAATGATCTGACCCTACCTCACACATCTCTCCGGTGTGCTTTCCACTGCAATGCAATGGTAGAACTATTTATTTATTTATTTATTTTTTTAATGAGCAAGCAATGTCTTTAGCAAGGAAGATGTACATTCTGATAATTACTCTGAATAGTCAGATCCTTGAGCATTGCTAATTAGCATTTATTGCCTGGATTATAGAACAATACATGGGAACTGAACTGCAACTGCTCTTTTTCGGTGAGGAGCTGGGAAAGGCAGTGGGGGCAGAAAGACAGCAGTGTCAGCAGGTGAGTCAGAAGTTTACATCCTCAATAGTGTGCAGAATCCCTCACCTTCAAATATACATACGTGGTCCTCAATATAGTTAGCTTATTTATTGTTGGTGTTAGCCACATATTTACATATGATATCATAGTCATGGGAGACTAAGGGGTGGAGAAATATTTTTGCTATGATGTCACTTGGGGGCAATTTTATCCATTGTGAGAGTTCAACACTAAAGAGAATAAAACTCACCATTTGATAAGAGTGTGAATTTCCCTGCAGAATTTTAACTTAAAAAAGAAAACAAAGAGTTCAGTTCTTAGTGAATGAAATTTTACATTCACCTCCCCATTCATTTAGGAGGACTGTAGTTGGAAACAACTGAGAAAGGGTCATTAGTTTCTGATTTGAGAGCCTTTTTCAATAGTAATTTATAATAAAGTAGATTCTGAAATCAGAAATAAATAAGATATTAATTAGCAGACCAACATCAGCCATGTAAGTAAATGACACTCCTATAATTTGGCAACTGCAATTCCTAAATAACCTGGAAGACAGAAGAAAAAAAAAGAGGAAAAATGAACTATTCATCATTCTTGCTGCAGTCTCACCATTTCCACCTCATTACAGTCAATGAGGAGAAAGGAACAGTAAAATACAAAGCCAGTGACAAGGATAGCCATGAGTCTTCCCAATACCTGCATGAATTCTCTGCCTTGATCCTTTTAGTTTGAAAGAATAAGTTTGATTAAATGTGTGAGGAGCGTAAACAGACTGGTGATAAACATTAATTCTGCTGAATGAGCAATGCATTTGGATTGCAGAGATGCAAATAACATAATACTTTTCTTTTCCTTTGACATAGCAAGGAGATTAGTTTAGAACATCAAATTTGATTTTGTTAGAATATATTAGCAGTGTTTTAATTAATACCAATTAAATCCTTTCTTTCCCTGGGGCTTGATATGTTCATAATGGTTTCTAAATCCTCTGTCTTTTATCCATCCACCTCCCCCAGCCCTCCAAATCACCAAGCCTTTGTTACAGTCTTCATACTTTTACTGTATTCAACAGAAAACTATGAGCTGCTTGCCTAGAGGTGTCTTGCCCATTAAATAACTAGCCAGTTGCCGGATTTAAAATGAGCCCTGTTCATTAATATAGTTGATTTTTTAAAGGTATTATTAAAGACTCAAACATAAACATTTTCTGTTTTTTCTTTTGGGGAAAAATGTTACAAAAGGAGTTTTGACTGGTTGGCACCACTTGGCTTTATTCTCACTAGAAGCTTCCTACATTTTCAACGGCATTGTTTTTTAGCTGGAACTTCTTAAGAAACATGCAAAAAAGGGGGAAAAAACACGGGGCGGGGGGTGAAGTTAAATATGGTGAACCATATGCTCTGGGCTGAACTGTAACTTTGTCCACGGAGGTGCTGCATGGCATTTCACTCATTATTCTTCCCTCTCTCCCACTTCCTGTCTTTCTTGTTCCAAAGCTCCAGTTCACTTCTTTCTCTTTTCTTCCTGCAATGCCCCCTCCCCCGATTCCCTACCTTATTTTTTTATCTGCAAAGCTGGATTTGCACTTTTAAAGATCAGTATCCATAATGCCCTGCTTGTTTCTGTTGCACTCTCTCTTTAAAAGACAGCCTCTTTAATTGATGCGTCTGGGCTAGTCTAGACTGGTAGTGATTGAACCAACCACCAATTATGTTATTCATTTCACTGAACTTCACTGATGGGTTCAGTGAGGAAGAAGAGGTGTTGAGAAACCTATCCTTATATTGAAGCAGTTCCCTGTTGAAATATAAAATCTTGTGTGTTGTTATGCATTTCTAAATGCCTTGTGATCAGTTGTATAATAGCAACCTCAGAACAAGAACAATCCACTTGAAAACATGCAAAAAACCAGGAGCATTCTCTCGAATACAAACTGTATCACTTGGATTAAATATCCGGTTACAATTTAAAATCACAGAAGAATGATATCTAGCAGGTTTTTGTTGACCCATGCATACGTTTTCATAAAATTAACTGCAGATATATTTTGACTTTGAAAGGCATCAAATGTTTTAAACATTTGATATGAATTATGGGGTGCTATAGATCCATAAATTAAAGAGATGCCTTTCAATAATTTCCAAATACCTATGCATACACATCAGCTAAGTTGGGAGGAAGTCATCAATCCAGTCTATACAAACCAAAAATGACCTGAAAAATCAAATAACTTTTCTTTGAAAGACATTCAGACTATCGAAGGCTGGAGAGTAATATTTAAATGTTACAAGTACACAAGAGGTTTCAATAAAAGACATGGCACATTGTTCCACAGTTCCTCTTCTCAATTCAGTTTGCTGATACAAAATGGTTCCTTGACTATGCTTTAGATTTAAAGACTAAAATTGCAGTGAATATTTAAAAACAAAACAAAAGACAGGGGAGAAGAGTTTCCTTAACCTTTAACATGCATAAACAAGTTACAACCAATATAAAGTCTCTAAATGAAGAATGCATTTGAATTCAGGATTGATTTCAGTATTTTCAGAAAACAGAACAATATTGGTCCAAGAACACTAAAATTGTTTAAATAAAATTGTATATTGGAATTTTTCACAACAAAGAAAGACAAGTCACTGTTTCTCCTTTTTAACTATGACATAGATCTAAATCACTGAAATTATTCTTTACAAAATGTCATATTTTTCAGAAAACTGCAAACTAGGTAATGCTAACAATTACCTCAAAAGATAATTTTAAATAGTTTTGTGTTATAAATAACTACATTGAATTGAATTAAATTCCTGATAATTTTCCCAATTTTTGCACAAAAATAATACTTATAGTTAATCCTACAGGATACACTATTTTTTTCAGCATATATCATACATTTCCAATCCCTATTACTTTTTAAATCATTGTACATAGCATTTAAAATAGTAGCCAAGCAAGGAGGCTATAAATTTATTTTTATTGTGTTTAAGATCTTGCAAAGAAGTACAAATTTAGTCTTTTTAACACCAAAATGCCACCTTTCATCTAGAATAAGGAGAGTAAAAATTTTAGCCTATGACTATATTCGCCCAGATTATTGTTTCACCACTATCTATGTCTGTTTTCACTATCTAGCCATGTATGGTACAAATGTGTGGGAACTGAATATCTCATATGTCCACATACCCATTTTTTTAGGGCACAATTTTCAGATGAACTGTTGAGTTTAAAAGTTGGGAGCCTGGGGCATGCTGGGACTTCAGCTGGTGTGCTCTGAGGTCTAGCACCAGGTTCGAGCTGTTCCTGTTAACCTGATGGCACTGTCTGTGGCTCTGGGGAATGGATCCCAGGGCGCCACAGCCTCCTGTGGGAGCAGCGCAGGACGCAGCAGCCACCAGGCCTCTTTGCCAGCAGTGGTACCTGCTCAAAGCCCAGGCCGCTGCGTTGGTCACCTGATCCCATCAACAATGCAAACCTCAGTCACTCCAGACAAACTTTCTTTTCTTTCGTTTTGCTTTAAAGGGAAAAGTTCCACCAAATCTTCGGGTGCTAAGGCGCAGCTCGCAGCTCCCAAGAGCCTAACCCGTGGATTTAAACGGTAAACATCACAAGTTAGGGTCTCAGGGATCGAGAGGGGCGCAACAGACCGTTCTTTCTTGAGACAAAGCAAAGGAGCAGAAGGTGACAGGCTCCTGCTTTAGCTTCAGGATGAAAAGGAACAAACAGGTGGCGGGTCTCCCTTCCCCCCAGCATCCTGGCCACAGGTGTGTGCCGAGCACATTATACATACCTGCACACATGGTCGTGAGCACATGCAGACAACTCTAAGGCGGTGGCCGAATTGTTTATGACATTGGCAAGTACTCTTGACCAGACTCAGAAATGCCCACGTTTTTAAACGCGGTCTGAAACAAGGGCCAAGGGTTTCTCCAAAGCTTCCTCGCGCAGCCAGCGCCAATAACTAAAGAACATTCGGAGGCATCCTTTTCCCCGCGGTGGCACCCGCGCACAAAACTACAGAAATCCAAGGCCTGGGAGGAGAAGACCGGGGCCAGGGCATGCGGAGCGGAAAGCGTGGCCAGGAACACGCTTGGACTCACCGGCTGGAAGCGGGCGGGCGGCAGCCGCGCGGCTCCGCAGGGGCGGACGGAGCTCGGCGCACTCCGCAGCCCGGGCTTCCACAGAGGCCGAGCGGCGGGAGGGCGGGGCGGGGCCGCAGCCAGAGCCCGGCTGCCGCTCTGGGTCCCGCTTTGACCAGAGAGAGAGAGAGAGAGAGAAGGGGAGGTAATTTTGGTGGCAGTGAGGAAGGAGGGGCTGATGATTTCGAAAATATTCGGTTAATTCTTTTTGCAATTAAGAGCCTCCCCAAGCTGCCTGGCATCTTCCTGTTTCTTCCCGTGCGCGCCGCGGGCCTCCGGGCAGCGCTCCTGGCGGCAGCCAAGGCCAAGAGGCGGCCGGCGCTGCGCTGTCAACGGGCCGGGGAGGGCGCATCTGGGAGGCAGGCCCCCGCCCGCCCCGGTCCCTGGCGCTTTCTGCCTACAGTCCAGGCATCTGAAGCACATTCCCTCCATCTTCTCAGGTGGCTCCTGGCGAGGGGCTGGCCGCGTCACCATCTGGCTGGAAGCTGAGCAAGAGGCTCCTGCGACGCGTCCCAGAGGGAAAGGAAAGGAGGGGAGGTGGGTGGGGAAATAACTCAAAACTGTCCCCCACTTCCTTCCTTCCTTCCTTCCTTCCTTCCTTCCTTCCTTCCTTCCTTCCTCCCTCCCTCCCTCCCTCCCTCCTTCCCTCCTTTCCTTCTTCCCTCCCTCCCTCCCTCTCCGAGCAAGGTAGATGGCTGTCTGGTCCCAGAGAATGACAAAGCAGCCCCCTCGAGGAAGACACTTGGATGGGGTCTCAAGCACTTGGCAACAATGCTAAACATTTTGTTTGCTTCCATATGCAACTCGACCTGCTGAAGCTCCAGCTCTCCCCTCCCAAGTGGAACCACCGGCCAGGACTGAGCGACGCCCGCCCCCGTCCGGTCTGAGCTGCGCCCCACCCGGCATCTCCGGACGCTCTCACCTCCAGGCTCCTCGGGCGCAATCTTCCTGCGGTCCCGTCCGTACGTCCTCTGCTCCCTCTCCTATCCTCTCAGAACCGCTACCCGTCACCATCCTACCTAGCCCATCTCTCCCCGCTCTCCCCCACTCTGTCTACCTCTTCTCCTTTCCCCTTTACTGTTAAAAATAAAAATAATAATGGCCCGTTCGACATAGCAGCGTGAAGTGGCTGCCTTTGAGAAAGCACATTTAATCTTTGCTGGCTCCCCTAGGCTTCAGTGAAGGAGAAGGAAAAAAAGAGGGGAGGGGGGGGGGAGATTGTAAAGGAGGCTGCTGACGGACAGCAAGCATCAGGCACAAATCAGCGACAAGCTGCGTTTTCCGAGCCCACACTGCCCCCTTTCTTCTCCTCTCCCGGGGAAGCCTGCGTGCCTGGTTCCAGGAGGCAGCGGGGCCTTCAGTGCGCGGGGCCCTCGCGTGCCTGCTCCGACCTGTGATCTGCGGCCGAATCAGGAATCCCACCCCTCCAGTCGCCTTCAGCTTCTGCAGGGCTTTCCTCCTTCTGCGGGAATCCACTAGGCTGCTCTGCTGCTCCGTCTGGCAGGTCCCGCATACAAAGCTTGCGGTCCTCCCTTCATGGCTTACTTCCTTCCAGATCTTCCAAGCCAGCCTCCTCTCTAACACCCTCTCCAGCCTCTCCCCCTGCTGCCTCATCCCATTTCCCCTCGAGGGTGGGTGCGCCTAGGCATCCCCCTGACTGCTAATGAGACCCAAAGCAGGCCGGCAGGGGCGAGGCAGGAGGCAGTCGGGTTCACACCAACACCCCTCCCACCCACCCCCGCAGCCCGCGGAGAGTCAGGTAGCACGTTTTCGGAGCGGATGTGGAGGGGAGGCAGGGAGAGGGGCCACCGTGAGCCCTCGCTAGGTGTGCCAAGCCCCCAGGAACTTGAAAACACACATACAGGGGATACATTTGATGAATCTTGGCGGGTTTCTCCATGGACAGGAAGTCAACGATTCCCAGGTCCTTCTTTGCAAGAAGGCTGTAGAGGGCTAGAGAGCAGCGGTTTAATCTAGATTTTAAATCTGCAGGCACTGCAGACATGTGAGGACTCAGGTGCTGAAATTCTTTCCTTCGAGTTGCCGCCTGGCTTCACTCTGTGACTATATTAGCCATGTGTCCTTATCTGCCACTCAGGTCCTCTTGGATTTTGAAATGAACGCATCACTGTAGTTCATCCTAACCCTTTGCTTCTGTTGTAGACATTTTTCTTATTTCTGAAGCACTTCACTTCAAATGTCCCCCAGCTACACACACATCTCCCTAGTCAGCCTGGAGTCCCTTCGTCATGATAAGCAATAATTCAGATGACCACAAGTGGCACAAGAAAGAAATGAAAGGCATACTGAGCTGGAAAGCATTTCCCACCATTTCTATTGGCACATTTTAAGAGCTCAGCTACACAATGATCCTGTCAAACAGGCATCACTCCAAAACTAGGGTCTCTTCCTAATTCTACTCGCAATGGGAATGCTGCCTCAGAACCCAGTTTTCCTGTCTGGAGTCACAGACAGCAAGCCATGCTGTGTGAAGGGCAATGGCTCTGTGCACAGGAGAGGAAGGAGCTATCTGAGAATGCAGGCTTCCTCCAAGTCCATATTTTTAAAAGATAGCTTCTTTGTGCTCAACTGGAGATTATGCTTCGTCTCCGACTGTGAAACCTGCACTAGCAGGATGGTGTGCCAAGGAGGAGAAGAAAGAGCACATGCAAATGGGAGCCTCAAAGAGAGGAGGGAGAGGGAGGAAAGAGGGGAGGGAAAAGAAGGGGAGGAGAAGGAATCAAATAGAGGCAAAAAAAGAGAAAGACCTGCAATCATAGTGTTGGGTTCCATTCAATACTCCCCCCTCCCTCTTTTTTTGGACCTTATTAGGAAGGAGAAAGATGGGTGGCAGGAGCTGGTGACTAGGTTAGAATTTTTTTTTCAGATTTGTGTTTGGAGTAGAGGAAAAGACACAGGCTAGAATGATCATAAAGGGTGGAACTGTTGAACAGCATCTTTGGGTGAATTATTTCTAAGCAGAGTGGGTTGTCTTAGTGTGCTTGTACATGGAGGTCAGATTGTGGGCATCATATTATTGCACTCATCTCTAAAAAGAAAGGTAAATAGGACATGGAATGGACTGAGACTCTTCTAAACCTCTATGCATTTGCAATAATAATTCATCATGATGGTTTTTACACAGTAAGCTAATTTGCCTCATCTATATTCACTCTACTTACAAAGATATACAAATATATGAGTTATGAAAGTTTTGCTATGAACACATCATTTTCTCTATACAACTCAGGGATGTCTTTGGAGGATACTTATTTCAAGCAGTTAACACCTGACCCCAATTTCTGTGGGTAATTAGTGAGCTAGATAACCACACAAAGTGGGTAATTATTTAGTACCCAAGGGGGCTCTAGAAGTGGGTAGTGGTTTTGTAGCAAAAACACATCTATAATTATTGTACCTATGATAGGTGTTTTAAAATACCAGTTATACTATATGAAGTAAACTGTGATAAATAAGTGAACTATTTTGCTGTCCTTTGTTTACCCATCTTATATTTAATTATAGTTAATAATATTTACCTCTCTTCTGTGGAGTGTTGTGAAGATTAATTAGTTAATATCTTTAAGACGCTGGAAGATAAAATGTGCCAAAGAGCTTCTAAATATAGTATTATTATTGTTATTAATATCTTGGCTAATAATTCTAGAATGGAAGAAGTTTAAGGAGTAGATAAAATTGCCTAGTCTACATGTTGATTGGAAATAAGTTGAGATCACAAATGTAACGAGTTTGGTTATGGGGAATTGCCTCCCACTGACTGAGTCTAACATAGGCTATAATAGAAGAGAAAGTTGGAAGGTAATTCATTGACAGTGGCTTAATGTGGATCCCGGGACTCAGGAAAGGAGATGGAGAAAGTGAGAAGCAGGAAATAAAGCCTGGAGTGAGCAGGAAGCAGCTGAATCATTCCCCCACACCCTCCTCGTCTTCTGTACTTCCCTCTGATGAGTAACAAATGGGCACAAAAATCTCCAAAGCAGAGGGACCAACTGATCCTAATCAAACCATGCAGCCCATTGTGCAGCATTTATTCTGGAGAAGGACAATCAGTACCAATGATTTATCAACTACAGGTATAGCTGTGTTACGATGTGAAAAACAGGCACACTCAGGTCAAGTCAGGGGTGTCACCTGAGCAGCAAGGAAGAAGCACTTTCTAATTCACTTGCCTTTATGAATCACACCCAGAACAGTAAGGGGATATCTATTTTGATAAGGAAGAAAGGGAAAAAAAAAGAAAAGAAAAGGCAACCCTCTGATTCAGGGAGGAGATTCTAGAGAGCAACCAGGCCTGGGAAACAAAAAGCAGCAGAAACTCACTCTTCTTCCTCTGTCCTCATGGCATTTTGGCCAGTTGCCTGGTTTTGGCTGGGACAGGACAGACAGCTGCCTTTGGGGTTCAAATCTTGAACATTTTTTTCTTTCAAAGCAAGGTTGTCCTGGGGATGAACCCTAGGAGTCTGGGAGATGGGAAGCACGCAGGATGAGTGAAGGGAAATCACAAAGATATTGTATTCAGTCAAATTCATAGCATCTACGGAACAGGAAGCAGGAGAATCCCATTAGTCAGCCAGCAGGTGCCCCTGAGAGACCCTGAAGGGAGTGTGCAGGACACGTGTTTGCGCTGTGATTGGAAGCCATTGTGTGAGTTTGGGAGCAAAGAGAACACTTTTCCAAAATCCACCTTAATCCAGGCTTCTGAGCCAAAGTCCAGGGTTTGTCACCCCTTTTCAGAACTACAAAGGCCAGGCATTCTCCAACCCCTGGTCCCTGCAAGCCCAGATTGTACGAACTCGTCCCCTTTCATCCTGTTCCCCATGCTGCTTTGAGCCAGCTTTTACCCTGAACTTCCTCCCTGGGCCTATTGCTGCCCCTGTCTGGGTCTGGTTTCAAAGGCCCTAGTCAACTACTTCTCCTCTCCCCTCATCATTGTAAACAAATGCTCTCCCTTCTCCACATTTTTATAATTAAATGTTTTCAAGTTTGACTATTTCTTTCATCTGTGGCCACCACCATCTCCTCTCATTTTTAGTTGACTTTTTTTGCCATATAAAAATATAGTTCTGTCTCATAGTATGGACTGCACACCTCAAAGTCTGCTGCCAGTATCTCCCACTCCCAGCTCTCCTCTGCCCACATTAACACATCTGACAATTCATCTAAGGCAGTGGTTCTCAACCTGTGGGTCGCGACCCCTTTGGGGATCAAACGACCCTTTCACAGGGGTCGCCTAAGACCATCGGAAAATGCAGATATTTACATCATGATGCATAACAGTAGCAAAATTTCATGGTTGGGGGTCACCACCACATGAGGAACTGTATGCAAGGGTTGCAGCCTTAGGAAGGTTGAGAACCACTGATCTAAGGGTATTTTCCAAAAGCTTACCTGATAAGAACTGAAGCCAGTGGAGAACAACTATGTGTGTGTACTGACCTAATTATATGAATACAGCATAAAAGGGTCTAATTTACAGTAGCAGAAGGAAGAACAGAAGAAAGGAGTCTGGTGTAGTTATAGATATTTAGGATATAAGCAACAGAAGCTGATTATTGCAAGAACTTACAGAGAAAAATTTATATTTTTATGTATATACTAGAGGCCTGGTGCACAAAATTCATGCACTTGGAGGGGTTCCTCAGCCCGGCCTGCACCTTCTTGCAGTCCCAGAGCCTCAGAGGATGTTCAAGTGATGGCCTAAGCCATCAGTTGGACATCCTTAGTGCTAGCGAAGGTAGGAGAGGCTCCTTCCACAGACACTGAGCTCGCCAGCTGTGAACCCAGCTTGTGGGAGCGCACTAACCATCAGGGGGCAGCTCCTGTGTTTAGTGTCTGCCCTCTGGTGTTCAGTGTGCACCAAAGCAACCAGTTGTTCCACCATTCAGTCTATTTGCATATTAGCCTTTTATTATATAAGAATATGTGTACACACACACACACACACACACACACACCACATTTAATCCATATCAAGCCTCTATCACACAATACAGTAAGTTTACTTGTTATCTGAAAGGCTGTTTTCAATGCTGTGAGCAGTGACAGGCCATATGGATCTGCAGTTAAAACTGAATATGAAGACCTTTGGGGTGGGCTGGAAGAGGAAGATAAATGCTTATAAATCACCTGCCTCTCTTCACCCTTGGCCCACCTCCCCCTATCTGGCCTCTCCCTGGCTTTCACACGCTGCTGTCTGTGTCATGGTTATGCCTATATGTCCTTTGACCAATCCCTTTACCTTCTTTCATGCAGTCCACTCTCTCCTCTGAGACCCTCATTCTGTTCTGTGCTTCCATGCCTTTGTTTCTATTATTTTCATCACTTTATTATGTTCATTAGATTCCATATATAAGGGAGATCATTTGGTGCTTGTCATTCTCTGACGGGCTTATTCCACTTAGCATAGGAATCTCCAGGTCTGTCCATGCTATCTCAAAGGGTAAGATTTCCTTCTTTTTTTATGACCATGTAGTATTTCATTGCAGGCTTATAGACTAAGAGCTACCATTTCACCTATCCTTTCAGCTTATTATCAGTATCTAGCCCTCAGAATACTTGTCCTCTTAATCTTACTACTTAGTATTTATCATATTAATGTGCAATTCTGTTTTCTGCAACTCCTCTGACAGCTTTCATTGAAGTTCTTCTTGGTGACAGACACTTAACCGTAGCAAACATTCCAGTTAGGTTCCAAAACAGCCTTCAAAGCCATCATCTGTGTTTTGCAAATGCAGAGCATAGAGGTCAGCACCTTGAGAGCTGTCCCATTTAGGGCCTGCTAGAACTTAAACCTGGGCTTACATCCATCAGCATGGTGCATCCTGAGGCTTTTTTACCCCATCTCAGTATAATTTACACTTTCTGTAGTTACTCACTCAAACCAATTTAGTTTCTCCTTCTATGTATTTTCCATAGGGCCCTATACTTACTCTAGCTTAACATTTATTCATTTATCTCATTTTATCCAGTAAATACAGATTGAGTCCTTGACTGTATGCAGGACATTATGGTAGGCAAGCAATCTCCTTAGCTAGAGGACAGAAGGCAATGCTGCATTATGGCACTGCCTACATCTTATGCTGTCTCCACTGCCAGACTCTAAGGTGAATGGATTAAGGGTATGGTATGGTCCCTTTTGCATTCCTAGTATATAGCTCAACCTGGCACAGAGCAGAAGTTTGAAATACAATTTTATACTAATGTGGTTTTGATTGTAACTTTTAGAGAGATCTGGGGAGGGGGGTAAAGTGGGTAAAATGGGGAAATGGAAATTTGTAATAGTGTATACAATAAAAAATAAAGTAAAATAAAATAACCCTTAGAATAATGCTTAATAAAATACCTCATAAAAGTAGAATTTAATAAATGGTGAATTGCAGCCTTACTTTATTTCCTAAGCTGAACTCTGGCTGAGGCCCACTTAGAGCTATGTTTATTTGTAGTTCTGAAATATAGCAAATTGCTATGGTTAACTCATGCTCCATGTCCTGTGTGGAGCTGGCACACACAGTCTGAAATCTTGCTGCTCTGTGGATGAGGAGGTGCTGTCAGTGATGAAATGTCTCGGTGACAGGATTGTGTAGAGCTAACTGGGCCATGAACAGGGATGGAGATCTTTGAGAGCATGTGGGTGAGTCCAGAGCAGATATAACTGACCTGGCTCAGATGACCTCATTTCAGAGAAAGTTGTTAAGAAGTTAGAAATGGTTCATGACAATATGAACTAAAGACTCCAGGGTTTTATAATATGTAACCTGGGAAAATATTAGACCATTTCTTATTTTGCCTAAAGAAAGACTATTTAAATATGTGTATATAGCATTGTTGGCAGACTGGCTTCTACTCTAGTCTTCATGTGAGCAACTCCTCTCTCTGAATAAGGAAGGGGAAGGGGAGCCTGATAGTGTTCACTCTGTACTCAGACAAGTGTTTTTGTACATTTGGAGTTTCAACACCACTGGATTTGAAGACAAATCCGTGACTATCTGCATTAGGCTCAAGTAATGTTCATCATGTCCATCCAGAACAGCTTCTATAGATGCATTTTTGAATCTGACAGCATCTCTCCAGGGAGGGCTGGATGGATACCCGTAGCCCACTTTCTCCAGCCCATGAACTTCAAACATCCCTTAGATGTGAACAATCTAAATTCCCTCAGCAAGAGTCCCTCATTGACTGACAGAACTATTCCTTACTACTCTTCACAGGAAGAGGAGCAATGCAAAGCTTACTTATGCACTGTTTAGTTAGCAAAAACTATTTTCCTAAATTGAGGAGACTTTGAATCAGGGAGCAGTGTTTTGGACAGTCAATCAGTAGCTCAAGGGTTCTCAAAAGGAGTCATGTGGTATATTTTAAACCTCAAGTCACACCAGCTCCAAATATCAGGATAAATATTTGGATTTTGGCCTAATAGAAGGAAAAAATTTTTTTTTCTTTTACTTTTTTTTTATATTTTGCTTTTTTAGTCTTTTAAGATACTAGGGGAAATCATGGGAGATAACTCTTCAGTGTGTGTGTGTGTGTGTGTGTGTGTGTGTGTGTGTGTGTATTAGGCTTTTATATATAGACTAGAGGCCCATTGCAGGAAGATTCTTGCAAGAATAATGCTTCTTTGGGCCTATTCCTGGAAGAATAGGGCTTCCTGCAGCCATCTCTGCCCCCTCCCCTGCTTCTCTCCCTTCTCTGCCAACCCGCTTGCTTCTCCACAGCTTCACTCCCTTCTGCAGTGCTTGGCTTCCTTCTACACTGTCTTCAGTCTTGCTGTGTGCCCAGATATGCAAATTAACCGCCATCTTGGTTGGGTTAATTTGCATATTGGCTCCTGATTGGCTTATAGGCATGCTGGTGGGCATAACGGAGGTATGGTCAATTTGCATGTTTCTCTTTTATTAGATAGGACTGGTGGTCCAGTGCACAAAATTCTTGCATGAGGGGGAGGTTCTATTAGTCCAGCCTGCACCCTGTCCAATTGGCAGAAATCCTTTTCACAATCTGGGACTGCTGTCTCCTAACTACTCACCTGCCTTCCTACCTGATCACCCCTTACTGCCTTGGCCTGCCTGATTGCCCCTAACCTCTCTGTCTGCCTGCCTGATCACCCCTAATTGTCCTTCCCTGCGAGCCTGATCTCACCCTCAATTGCCCTCTCTTGCAGGCCTGATCTCACACCCAATTGCCTTCTCTGTCTTGGTTCCCACCACCATGGCTTTGTCTGGAAGAAAGTCAGGCATCCAGAAGATGGCCAGTCGATCTGGTCTAATTAGTATATTACCCTTTTATTATTAGAGCTAGATTATATAGGATAGGAGTGCTTAAATGGGATGCGGGGAGGCCTTTTTCAGCAGGAGGAGATGCTCTTGGCAGACAAAAATACATAATCCCACCCTAACTGGTTTGGCTCAGTGGATAGAGCATTGGCCTGTATACTGAAAGGGTCCCAGGTTCAATTTCGGTCAAGGGCATGTAACTTGGTTTCAGACACATTCCCAGTAGGGAGTGTACAGAAGGCAGCTGATTGATGTTTCTGTCTCATTGATGTTTCTAACTCTCTATCCCTCTCCCTTCCTCTCTGAAAAAATCAATAAAATATATTTAAAAAATACATAATCCCTATATCTGGACTGATAGCCAGCCATATGCACTATACTGCCAAACTGGTCATTAAAAAATTGAACCGCTTTCTTACACCTTACAACAAACAGCTATTGCCCTTAAAACCCCTCCTCAGCCCCTACCTTAGTTCTGCCTTCACAGTTCACCCAGATTTTGTTCTAATTGGTTGGTTTCTATGCCAGTCAGCTTCTCTGGGCCTATCTCTGAGTTTGATCAGAAAGGCAGGGATGATCAGCAGCCCCTGTGGATGTCTGGAGAGAAAGAGAGGTGCAGCTGCTGGCCAGGCCTGGAGAAAAGAGAAAGGCAAGGACTGATCAACAGTTGCCATGGAGGTTATGGATTAGACCCTGCTTCTTTCTCCAGGCCTCTCTCTGGGCCTGATCTGCAGCCCTCTTGGCAGTCAGTGCTGGGTTGTCGCACCCATAGCAGTTGCAATCCAGCACTGACTGCAGGACTGACTTCTGGTTGGTCAAGTCTTTGGTCGTTTTGGGCATTACAGACCTTGTGATTTTATATATTAAGGTGTGTGTTTATGTGTGTATGTATGTGTGTATGAACCTGTAAAACAAATATATTGCCTCTTTATCCCTCATGGAGTGAGTTTCAGGGAATTTGGCTTCTAGCTTTAACTTATCAGATGGGCTTGCATGGTTTGTGAAGCTCTCTAGAAGCTAATCTATAGTCCATTGCTTTGGGCCTGACTTTACCAATTTGTAGGAAGTTCATTTCAATAGCTTTGGTGTCAAGGAAAGTAATGGAGAAAAGCTTTATAGTAAGGGGAAAAGTGAGAGAGAGAAAGAGAGAATCAAGGCCCTTCTAAAACGTGAGATTCCCATTACCTGGGCACTAAGAGAACTGGGCCTGGTATTATAAACATTCTTCTTGTCTGAAGTGTGTCAGCTAAACGCTGATTCCTATTTCAGTCCAGGTTCTCTGCTATGGGGTTATTAGTGTTAGGCTGGCAAGCAAAGAGGCATGTTTCTACTGCTGGGGCTTTTGAAGATTGAGATAGCTAAGCCAAGAGTATAAAGATGATATGCAACTAAGGACAGAGTCCAAGAACTTGGTCTGGAGATGTTCATATGCTTTTTGAAACTGCTATGAAGCCTGCATGTTGTGAGGGAAAGAGAGGGGTGGTGGTGGTGGCTTTGGAAGATAGGAATGCTTTGGTCTCAGATCCAGTCTTATTGATGCCACAGTTCCTAGAGACATCTTTGCTAATAAAATTAATACTTTTGAGAAGATCAAGAGAATTCTTAGCCAAGACAGTTCTCGCCATCTATCCATATTAAGGGTTCATTATAACAAGTGATTGGATTATAATTCTAGTCAAACTCCTGATATCTTTCACTAATGGTCATAAAATCACTTTCAAACTTTCCAGATTTTTCAGTCTTTCCAATTTCTTAAAGCTATTTCAGTTATAATATTTTAGAAAAAGGAGAAGGGGAAGTAAATATTCTCATATCATTTCATCATTCCCATTTCATATTTGGAACCTGAGGTAATTAGTGCCCAAGTACTTTCACACAAAAAGGGTTGTTATAGCACCAGGAATAGAATCTAGGTCCCTCTAACCAGCTGTTGTGAAGAAAAGTGAATGAATATGTGTGAACTACCTTGAGTTCATTCTAAATAAGTTTATGAAAAGCCAAGGTCTTGTTAATAATACTTTGTTCATCTTTATTTCCTTCAAATAAGGCAGAACTTCAAAAATGCATGGTTAAATTTACTTTAGCATTTGTAAAATACACGAGTTTCAAAAGCACGAGTGTGCAGAATTAATGTAATTAAAAGAATTGAGACACATATATTTGAGACCTATGTTTGGAACTGAGGTTCGCTGCCCATGACAAAACCAAGTGCAACTAATGAGGAGCACTTGGGCAGAAGCCGAGGAGTATTTTAAGGATGGAAACTGCTACTTCGGAGATTTAAAATTTAGCATATTCGACACTTCTCAAGGAGTCTCTCCATGATATAAATCACAATGACATGAGAGCTCAGAGAACTGTCAGAAGGAGGCAGTGTATCCCATGCTTGCCTATTAGGGATGTAGGATCGTAAGTTCCAACCCAAGTCACCATCGAGCAAACTAACAATCATTTGTGACCAACCTACAATTCCAAGTGAGATGAAGTAATTATTTTGCATTTTTAAGTCTTTAAATATTCATTAGGATATTTTGACTACCTACTCCCAGTGTGGACTGCTCGGTGTATGGGCCCCTGTGTCTAAACACTTAACTCTGCATGATATTTACATGCACTGAATGAAGAAGGGCTGAGTTGATTCTACTAGGCTTAACCTTGTGCCAGACACATAATAAGTGCTTTGCAAAGTATTGTTCCTTCTGTGCTCTTCCAGGAATTTAATGTAACCTAGGGTCATATTGTTATGTAGCACAGGCCAATCAACTAATTATATACAGACAAGCAGTCTTCGATTGATGATTTTTTTCTCTCCTGCCATGAATTTAATGACTAAAAATCCACATTTTTAAATTCATGGGAAAGTGAGAAAATTTCTAAAGTAAGAAAGGAGGAAAATAACTGAAAATAAAACAATAGGAAACATAAGATTAGTTTAAAGTGTTAAAAGTGCTTTGAGTGTTTCTACTAAACATCTAGGTATCTGCATGTTAATGTCTTGTTAAAAACAGAGAACACAGATTCAAAAATCGAAGTATGGGAAGAAATGATTGGTGAACAATATCTTTGCCCCAACTAATCTATATGTGAATATATTTCTGGGCCCTAATGACTTGCTTTACACAGTATAGTAGGAATAGTTTGAAGTATCAGGAAGCTGGCTTTTTTCAGGGCACTCATGGAGAACGAGTGAATATCTAGGTTATAGAGACAGGGAAGTACAGCATGTTCTCAATGTCTTCTTTGATGTCATTTTGTTTTAGCATTGATGAGATGCTGACACTGGGATTCGATCTGATGACATCCTGGTTCATGGATCAATGTCCAACCACTGAGCCATAATGGCCTAGCCGCTATACATCATTTTACTTAAAGTTGCTAAACATATCAAAGACATTAAGTAGGACTTCCTGTGTAACTACTTCTCTCCTGTTTAAAACAAGGGAGAGATTACACTTTAAAATACCATTGTATAAAATTAATTTCTCTGCCCTGATAAGGAAGGAGAATAAAGGCAAGAGAAAAAAGGCAAGAGAATTCTCAACCAATCTGACATCTTCTTATGACTCAGTCTCCCTTTCCACAGGGCTTCCAGCCTGTAAACATATCTTAGATTGGTTGTGTCACACTAAAGAGACTGAACTACAGCTCTTTATCTCCAGACCACTGAACAATGACTGAAACACAGTAAATGCTCAGCACATGTTAATCTATGTAAGTAAGTCAAGTTGAAGATAAAAGTTAAGAGTGATAAGATAAAATATGTGTCAACCACATCCAAAATAAATATGAAAAGATAGAAATTCAATTAGATCCAGATTCCGGGCTGGGTCTTGTGGGACAGGAAGGAGCAAAGAAGAAGATTCATAACCATGAATCCTTCATCCTCCATGACAATGCTGACCACCTGCTGGCCAAGTTATGAGCAGAGTTGGACTCTGACCCTGGAGAAACCTAAGCTTACACATGTTTATCTGATCAGCTTACTTGATCTTCAAGTTCCGTTTCTGGTTTTAGTGATCCCAAGATATATGAACCAATGTAAAAAAATATAGAAGTGAAAGTTAAGCATGGATTCCTTGCTTAGTTCTGTCTTGGATGAAACTTTTTGCCTCTCAAATCATTAGTTCCTTCTTCAACTATAAAGTGAGAGAATTAGAGTAGATGAACTCTTAAGTTCCCTTAGGGAAATTCTAGAATTGCAGAGTCCCTCTGTTTAGAAAATATTCTCTTACAAGAATATTTTCTTAAAAGTTATGATATAGATGGAATTTGAATTTAGAAAATAAATACTAGTAGAATATAAGTGATGCTAAAAACTATTTAGAGCCTAAATATACAAAATAAGAGAAGAAAAATATTATGTGTCTAAGAATGGTGGCCTAATTTAATCATAGAAATTACGTCATGAAAAGGGTATCCCCATTTATCTGTCTTCAAAATTGCCTGACCAATCCTTGAATGGAACAAAGAAAGTCTGACAAGATTCCTGGGCAAAAAGAAAGCATGTTGTTGGAAGAGGTAAGAATTACTCATCTCATTCAAGACAACGGGAAATGAAAGGGAGGATAAACAATTCACTCCAGATCACACTGTGAAGATGAAGTCAGGCCTGACTCCAGGGATCCTGCCTCTCATTCAGTTGTGTCATTTGATAAAGAAACCACCGTTCCAATAGCCACGATAATATGGTGCCATAACCCAGTGGAATTGTGCAATCCCCTGGCTAACTTGACTTTCATAAGCTCTACTGAAATTATACTGCTGAAAACTTCTGTATTGCTGATGGTTAGAGAAATACACACAAATAATGCACAGTGATACCATTGTGATTAGCTAGTTATTAACCATAGGAAAGGGGAAGAGGCCAGACCTTATAGACAGGAAGCTGCCATTTCACACTTCCCAAAGAATCATCATTCCATTCCCTAAAGAATCACTGGGAGGAAGGTGCCTGACAAAGGGGAGATGGACATATGCCTGGTGAAGATGGGATGATGTAGGGAAGGTACTTGCCTGTCAAGCTCTATCAGTAGATAGAGCGTCTGGCCGGTATGGGTGATACATAATTCCCTAAACAAAGGAATTCGCTCTCTTGTTACTTTTGGACTATGGCTTGCTCTTGGCTTCCTTGTATTTGCCCATGTTTCATCACAGTCAGATAGTCCTGTGGACCCCACATGCAATGGACTGATGGATAAAAGAGGGGGACACAAAACAATCAAAGTCCGGCCTGGTGCTGGGCTAGACTTTGCTCCAAGAAGGAAAGGAAACTCTGGCCACTGACTCTTCTTCCTTGGAGGAACAAAGGAAAATGGAACCTTAGAAATTCAAGGGTTGGATTCTACAGAAATAAATCTTTCTATGACATCTCTTTCTCTTATGTGAGTCTTAGAAAATTCTTTTGCCTCCCACCTGCCCCCTGACTGAAGGTGGGAAGTGACCCTACAACCCAGATAAGTGCTCTTGACCAGGAATCGAAGTTGAAACTCTTCAGTGTGCAAACAGACATGCTAACTTCTGAGCACCACTGGCCAAGGCTGATTTTTTCCCTTTTTTTTTTTTTTGAGAGAGAGAAAGATGAAGGGAAATGGAGAGAGAAAGAGAAACATTGATGTGAGAGAGGAACATCAAGTGGCTGCCTCCTGCATGCCCAGTTCTGGGGATTTAAAAATCAACCTACGCATGTGACCTGACCAGGAATTGAACCAACGACTATTTGGTGCACAGCATGATGCTCATACATCTAAGCCACACCATCTAGGACAAAAATAAATAAATAAATAAAAATTAAAAAAAATTAAGAGATTCTCTTTTTTAGGACCATGTTGATTTTCTTATTTTCCAAAATAATTTTTTGGAAGAATAGGGTACTTGAGTTGGGGTATCTAGGTAGTTAAAGAAAGAAAGATATGTTTCCAAAGGTTTTTATGCGCAACAGATTTCTTTATTAGTATATTAAAACCTGAGATTTACATAAATGCTGAACATGTAAACCTCTCCTCCTCACCTCCATGACTTGGTCAGTCCTGTTTGAAAACTACCAACACCTTTTGCCTAACAGCTGCTCCATTATTTCCAGGAGAGTTGATACTCAATGCACAGATATATAGGAAATGTTTATTTGTTCACTATATTTTCCTGCCTTAAAAGGCAAAGTTAAGTTCTTTAAATGCTGAAAAGTCTTTACTTATAAAGATATCAGGATCTTTAAAAATTTAAATATATTTTTATTTATTTCAGAAAGGAGGGGACAGGGAGAGAGAGATAGAAACATTAATGATAAGAGAGAATTATTGATCAGCTGTTTCCGGCATGTCCCATACTGGGGGTTGAGTCTGCAACCTGGCATATGCCTACACCAGAATTGAACCTGGGAACTTTGAGTCTGTAGGCTGATGCTCTCTCCACTGAGCCAAATTGGCTATGGTCAATTGTAGAAATTTAAAAAGGAGATTCTCCAGGCAGTTTTCCTGTCTCCACCTGGTAAGGTTACTGTAAAGCATCACCTAAGCCTACTCTCTGCTTCCCAGATGCCTTTGACTTTGGAGAGTCAGAGGTGGGATTAAGGTAGAGAAAAGCAGCAGGGAAGCTGAATACTGGGATGGCTTAACATTAAAAACATTAAATATACCTTTTTTATTTTATTGTCTCCCCCTCCAGCCCATACATACAGCCCTATTTATGCTAATAACTCAGTAATAGAATTTCTATTTCTTTCTGTTCTCTTTTTTTTTTAGAATCCACAGCTTTTTCTATAAAGGAAAATAAAAGATTGACTTATTTACAATACAATCAAAATCAGGTTCTTCACTTTAAGCAAATAAGGATGCCTGATATATAGATGTGTTACTTAAAATTGAAAGCTTGTGTGAACAAACAACCACTCAGAAACAAACTTAACAAAAGTACAGAAAGAAAATGAGCCCCATGACTAAACAAGGCTAACAGGATGTGCAATGATGAAGGTGTAATTTAGTAGAGCAATTGCTAACAACATGACAAATATCTATTGCCAATATACAAATTAAAGACACGCAAACCCTCAAAATGACAGTGATGCTGCCTGGAAGTTTAATCACAGGGTTTTTGTTTGTTTGTTTCTAGCAAAACATATTTCCCCCCATGAATTTACAAGCTTAGTTTTAATTAAATGTCATTTTACTTTTTACAAACCAGCTTCACTTTTTTTTATTTCCTTATTTTCCTGCACAATTTGAATCAAAGACAGTGATTTAGAGGCATGGGTAAAAGTAGTTAGAAAGGCATTGTAAGAATGGAGTCATCTTGTTGAAATTAAGTTTACTTCTGTGTGTGTAGCACGAGTAGGGAAAATTTGTCCCAACGTCATGCTGTATCTACCCTAACTCATTCCTTGATAGGTCCTCAGTATGAGAGCTATTTAGCAGTGGATTGGGTATTTTGGTTAAATAGGAAAGTCTCTGGAGTACAGTTCCAAGAGTAGCCCCCTCCTGGCAGAGAAGTCAAGATTGCACCTCATAAGAGGAAATACTGTTTCCTGAGACAACAGAGGTCCTTTGTTGAAACTGGCAACAAACTGTGCTCCAGTTGCAGGTGAGAGGGGTCCGCCTAGTCTCTGAATAAGCAGAGCTGGTCCCATGTAGGCAGTTTGGAGCTTACTCTCAGCCCATAGTATCCCCTAGAAAGGCCCTCCTGGCCTTCTGCATCACTCCAATGCAGCTGCACAAATCCACCACAGTTGGAAATTACCATGTAAGAAAGGTCAGAGTCTAGCATCACTCATTCATTCATTCAACAAGTTTTTATAAGGCAGCTCTTCTAGAAACTGTGCATTGCCTAAGCACAGTGTTAAGTAAAAGAGAAGCATATTTATGTCTTGCTCCAATGCCTACTATTTCCAACTTATACTGTTCCTTGCATTTTCCTTGATTTTAAGGGGTTACTAAAAAATTCTCAACCAAGACCTAGTTTGTTTTGCTCAATGAATAAATAGAGCATCAGCCTGTGGACTAAAGGGTCCCAGGTTTGATTTCCAGTCAGTATTTGATTCCCAGCCAGGGTGCATGCTTGGATTGCATTCTCAATCCCAAGTGGGGGATGTGTAGGAGGCAGCCAACCAATGATTCTTTCTCATCTCTCTCTTTCTGAAGTCAATAAAAACATATTTAAAAAAATTCTCAGTCAAAAACAGCTTTGGAGGGGGCATATGTTTATTTAATCTTCTTCCCTTTACCCTTGATTTAGAATACCATCTCTCCAGGATTGCATGATAACCATTATTCATTAATGTTAAGTCTCAACCAAATTCCTTCTTTCTAAAGTTTGATACTCAGACCACAAAGAAGTTGTATCTATTGCCAAAAGTGAGAAGATATCCATATTGATCTCTTACATTTATAGGGAAGCAAGTCTGTGTATATATGAGCACCTGGATATTTACTCAAATCTTTATGCTTAGTCTTCAGACGTCCTGCTTCAAGGACACTGCAGATGCATGTGTCTTCTTAAGGATGCATACCCTCCTGATAGCACCTAATAGTAATTTTAGTTCAAGCTAAAAGCCTAAGGAGGTAGGTGAATGGGGCTGTTTGGTTTCTCTAGCCAAGCAGTCCCTTAGCCCTCTCTTTCACAGAACTATGTGTCAAAGTAAATCATTCATCTATCGCACAGGGTCTGCTGGTCAGCCCTGGCAGACTTTTAAAAGGCAAAAATACCCTTTTGATTTTTTTTCTCTAATGTAATTAGCCTAAGAGTACTTCATTTTTTAAAGAGAAAGAACCCAGAGCTATGAATTCCTAACAGACACTCAAATTTCAAGAAAGGATTGATCCAGCTTCTTTGCCTTATTCTAATGATACCTGAAATTATCACCTTAGTCATGGCAGACTGTGGAATGATCAGTGTGAATTGTTTGACTGTCTCCTCAATGATGTGTTGCAAACAATTTCCCTGTAAAAGTGGCAATTTAACAAATAAACAAACAAATAATACACACACACACACACATATAATATATATATATTATTTTATAATATATATATTATTTTATTTTATTTTATTTTTTACATTGGGAAGACCTCAGAAGCATCTTGCTTCAATTGATAGGCTGGAACCACAATAAAATGTATCTTTCCTTTCAGTTTCTGGGCTAAGATGAATTGATATAATGGTACATTATTCACATCTATAATTGGGAAAAGTCTGATTATATGCAACCCAGATTTAGGTGACTTGCAGAGTACTGTAGTGTTGAGAGAGAAAAGGGGAAAAGAAACTGAAGGTAGGAACTTCTTAGCAGCAGAAAGGTGATGTGATTGAATCTGGTGCTTCATGTATCTTGGGTCAAGGTGTGAGAAGAAGGACTGTGCCTTGCACAAATTAGCCCACAGAATTTTCTAAACTGAACTAAGGTGGACCATACATAAAGATAATAAAAGGGTAACATGCAAATCTACGGAATGGTGTAACAACCAGTTGCTATGATGTGCACTGACCACCAGGGGGCAGATGCTCAACACAGGAGATGCCCAGAGCCCACAGATACGGATTGTCTGATGGGGAATGGGGAACCAGGAGGTTGTTGGTGGTGGACGCTGGCAGCACCAGGTCAAGGCACTTACCCTGTTGGTCATCCCACACACACAGGGCAACTGGCAGTGGAACAAGACTGGTGAGCAGATGGGAATAGCCAACCTTTCAGTCCCTGCCCCCTGGCTCTGATCACCTGATGGTGAATATGGAACCAGGAGTGGGTGGTGAAGGAGAGGGAGGGTGGGGCCAGCTGTTGACAGCTGGGAAAGATGGCCTTGATTGCAGGCCAGGCCTAGGGACCATACCTGTGCACAAATTTTATGCACAGGGCCTCTAGTGTAAAGATAACATCACTGAGGGATCCTCTCCTTTCAAACCAAGACATGGAGATTGCTTAAGTCATCATGGCTTTGAACTCTTAATTTCCTTTATGCTATTTAGATATGAATTTAGGAACCAATGATTTCCCCAATTAGCCACATCCAGAATGTTAGCATCTGATATCAAATAAATGCCATGGAGTTGTGCAGCACAGTTTGAGATATGTCTTCTTTGGAACTTTTATACTACTTCTATAAATTTATGCTGTAGGCAGAACAAGTATTCAGGGAATACTTTGGAGTTTTTTCAAAGTTTACAATGATTCCAAATATTAATTAGGGGAACCACAGAATATTATATTCTGTCAAAGTTTAAAGTAATGGGGAAATCCATCAAGCATCTTATAGAAAACCAAATGTCATAAGTACAATTGAAACCAAGAACATGAATAATGAGATCATTCAGACTTGGATGTGAAACCTAGATCTTCCACTTAACAAATTTGTGGACTTATGCAAAGTGCTTAACTTTTCTGAACCTCAGTTTCTTGACCTGTAAAATGCAGATAATATCTTCTATGTATAATTATTTTAAGGTAAAACGTATAAATTGTTTATCACAGTGTTTAACACACAGTAAGCATTCAATAAAGTTAGTTCCCTTACTTCTCTTCCTTTCGTGATGCATGCTTGCCCAATATCAATCAACTGCTCTTCTCTTAGTCCTTAGAATACAGATTTTTCTGAAGAGTTCAGCAAGCAAGTATATTTACTTTAACAGTTCTAAAATTTATTCTAAATATCCTATCTAATAATATGCAAATTGACCATCACACCATTACAAAGATGGCTGTGCCCACAGCAGAGACCAAGTTCCCATAATGAGCCTTAATGAGCAATCAGCAGGGACCTGAGGCTGCATGGAGCTGGGATGGGGCAGGAGACCTGAAGCTGAAAACCTGCCTGGTGGGCTTGAAAGAGGACCTTAGGCCATGTCTTCTGCCCTGGAACCAGGCTGGGAGACCACAGGTCATGCCCCTCATCTGGCAGGACTTTATGGGGGACCTCAGGCCACATCCTATGCCCTGGAGCTGAGCTGTGGGACCTCAGGCCACACCCTCTGCCTGGCAGGGCTTGACAGGGGATCTCAGATTGCACACCCTGGCCTGAACCAGGGAATCTCAAGGCATACCCCTCACCCCAGTACTGGGTCAAGTGACCTGAGGCCATACTACCCACCCAGTGGGGCTTGATGAGGGTGGAGCTGGCCAGGTCCAGATCTAGCCCAATGGGGGTGGGGCCAGTTGAATCTGGGTCTTGTGCCATTTTGAGGTTCAAGTGGGTGTGCAGGGACTTGGCTCTGGTTCCTGTGGCACACTCCAGACTCTGACAGGAAGAAGATTTTCATACACATTTTACTAATTTTCTTTTATCTCTGACACTTCTATTATAGAGAAAGGGCAAACAGCAATATTAAAATATTTCCTCTAATTCTCTTTTAATGTGCACAAATTTTGTGCAATAGGTAACCAGTATAATATAGCATTGATAAGTCTTGCCATTTTTTTTCAAAAGGTGCTCATAATCTATTGAGGAACTTAGAAACATGTCTGCATATGTATAAATTACACAACTATAAGTGCAATAAAATGATAATTTAAGCCTGGGGTATCTATAATGTGATAAGCACCATACAAAGAAACAAAGACTCAAAGATATGTACAATGTAATCATTGAACTCAAGAGCTCTTTAGTTAGTATAGGCAGAGACATAGGGACAAATAACCTGGAAGGAAGGTGAAAAGCACAAATTATACAGACAAAGTATGGCACAGTTCCCTCCCATTGAAGGCATCAGGTAAGGCTTCACAGAAAAAAAGATATTTAGACTAAACCTATAAAAATAAGTAGCTCAGATTTTAAATGAAATGAAAAATAATTATTAAAAAATAAAACAGAGATTAAACAAAAAATAGAAATAGCCTTTTATCAGAGCAATTCAATTCATTATCTAACTTCTCAGAGAGAAAGTTCCATATCCAAGTGGCATCATTGCTGATTGCTATAAAAAAATAGCACTAATCTTACATAATTCTTCCAGAAAATAAAGAAAGAGAGAATACTTCCAAATTTATTCTTTACCAAAATTGTACAATTAAATACAGGCCAGTGTAATAAAATTGGCAATTACAGACAGATATTCTTCATAAAGATAAATGCAAAAATATTTCAAAAAATCACATCTTACAATAGATAAAACAATATTATCACTACCAATTAGGATTTATTCTAGGAAACTCAGCTTGATTTTATATTTAAAAGTCAATGTAACAGGAAGGGAAAATGGCCAAATAGGCAGACATGTCCTGTGCCTTGTCCTGGAGCAGAAAGAAGGAGAAACTAAATAGATTAACATCCACCCAGAATTGGCAAATTAGACACAGCTGGTAAGACAATTTACAGCTGGAAAGGGCAGAGGATGCCTGGAGAATGGTACAATCAGGGATATGGGCTGGAGAGAAATGCATGATCACTGGGCAGAGAGGGTTAGAAGGAAGTTGCACTGCATCAAATCCGAGTCCCTTGGGAACAGGTGTAACATCTGATGATGGAAAGGAAGTACACAGAGCTGCTGGTGTCTGGGGGAATCTAGATTATATCCAAGAGAAGCTGAGCCCAGAAGGGCAGCCTGAAGAATAGGCAGAGCCATGCAGTGCCAGGAGGAGATAAACTTGCAGTCACATGGTTGCTTTGCCTCTGTTTTGTCTTTGCTTTTATTCACTAAACTCAGTTCATGAGGCTGTGGTGCAAGTGGAGGGTCAGTTTTGTGGAGGCTGGGAAGAGGCTGTGGAGAGGAGCAGGACAAGGAGAATGGACCAGGAATCTGACAATGGGACATACCAGACCCTCCAACCCTAAGCAGCCATTTTTATCCCAAGAGCCACCCTCTCCCACCAGCACCCGCAGGGCAACTAGTGCAGCTGCACCTAACCTCAAGCTTTGCAGAGGAAACAAAGAAACTGAATAGCCTGGGAGACTGGATTGAGGGGTCATTAGGTCCCGGAAACCAATAAGGCAACACTGCCACCTAAAGCCCATGTCAGAAATAATCGTTTGTGTGATTAAGACAGACAGCAGGAAGACAAGCAAAATGGGATGATTGGTCCCACCTGCTTGCAGCCAAGGCTGTAGTGACAGACAGAGAAGCAGTGAATCACTCGGAAATTCAACATGGTGCTGACTACCAAAAATGGAATTGAGAAGTGGCAGACATAACAGAAGAGAGGGGTCTTAAACTAGCCCCCATGGGGAAATAAAACTCAGCTGAAGTGAACAACACTTCACTTTTTAAAAATCATTTATTTAATTTTTTTCCTTTTTTTAAAAAAATATTTTTTGTATTACTTTTTCTTCATTCTATTTTTTATTTTTTCTATTTTTTAAATTAAGGTATTACATGTGTACATATCTTCCCAATGCTTCCCCCACCCACCCCATACAAGCCCTCTTCCCCCAGTGTCTTGTGTCCATTGGTTATGCTTATATGCATGCATACAAGTCCTTCAGTTGATCTTTTACTCCCCCACCTCTCTCTAACCTTCCCACTGTAATTTGAAAGTCTGTTTGATGCTTTATTGCCTCTGTATTTATCTTTTTGTTCATCAGTTTATAATGTTCTTTATTATCCACAAATGTGTGAAATCGTGTGGTATTTTTCTTTCATTGACTGGCTTGTTTCACTTAGCATAATGCTCTCCAGTTCTATCCAGATTGCTGTAAATGGTAAGAATTTCTTCCTTTTCATGGCAGCCTAGTATTCCATTGTGTAGATGTACTATAGTTTTCTGACCCACTCATCTGCTGACAGGCACCTAGGCTGTTTCCAAATCTTAGCTATTGTAAATTGTGCTGCTATGAACATTGGGGTGCATATATCCTTTCTGATAGGTGTTTCTAGTTTCTAGTTTCTTAGGATATATTCATAGGAGTGGAATTACTGGGTCAAATGGTAGATCCATTTTTAGTTTTTTGAGGAAACTCCATACTATTCTCCACAGTGGCTGCACCTGTCTGCATTCCCACCAGCAGTGCATGAGGGTTCTTTTTCTCTGCATCCTCTTGTAGTTGATTTCCAGTTTATGCCACTGTGATCTGAGAAAATGCTTGATATAATTTCTATCTTCTAGAATTTGAAGAGACTTTGCCTGTTACCCAACATATGGTCTATCTTTGAAAATGACCCATGTGCACTTGTTGATTTGTTGATGATAACCATTCTGACAGGTGTGATATGGTATCACATTGTCATTTTGATTTGCAACTCTTGGATAATTAGTGACTTTGAACATGTTTCATGTGTCTCTTGGCCTTCCTTCTGTCTTCTTTCAAAAATATTCTGTTAAGGTCTGTTGCCCATTTTTTTTTTTACTGGATCATTTATCTTCCTTTTATTAAATTGTATAAGTTGCCTGTAGATGTTAGAGATTAAACCTTTATCAGTGATAACATTTGCAACAGTGGGTTTTCTTGTTGTTTTGTTAATGGTTACTTTTGCTGTGAAAAAGCTTTTTATTTTGATGTAGTCCCATTTGTTTATTTTCTCCTTAGCGTCATTGCCCTGGGAGTAGTATCAGTGAAGACGTTCCTTTGGCATATGTCTGAGATTTTGCTGCCTGTGGATTCCTCTAGTATTTTTATGGTTTTCCGTCTTGTGTTTAATTCCTGTATCCATTTTGAGTTTATTTTTGTATTTGGTGTAAGTTGGTGGTCTAGTTTCATTTTTTTGCATGTATCTGTCCAATTTTCCAAACACCATTTATTGAAGAGAGTGTCTTGACTCCATTGTATGATCACACCTACTTTGTCAAGTATTAATTGAGCATAATGGTTTGGGTCAATATCTGGATTCTCTATTCTATTCCATTGGTCTATATGTCTGTTCTTGTGCCAGTACCAGACTGTTTTGAGAACAGTGGCTTTGTAATACAGCTTGAAATCTGGTATTGAGATCCCACCTACTTTATTTTCCTTTCTCAGGATTGCTGTGGCTATTTGGAGTCTTTTTTTATTCCAGATGAATTTTTGGAGAGTTCTTTCTAAGACTCTGAAATATGGCATTTGCATTTTAATGGAGAGTGCATTGAATTTATAAGTTGCTTTGGGTAGTATGGACATTTTGATGATATTGATTCTCCCAATCCATGGACATGGTATGTTCTTCCACCTATTTATATCTTCCTATGTCTCTTTTTTTTTTTCAGTGTCCTGTAGTTTTCTGCTTATAGGTCTTTTACCTCCTCAGTTAAGTTTATTCCTAGGTATCTTAATTTTTTTAGTGTGATGATAAATGGTATTGGTTTTTTTTTTTAGTCTCTCTTTCTGTGAGTTCACTATTGGTGTATATAAATGTCATAGATTATTTGGCATTAATTTTATATCCTGCTACATTTCCAAATTCATTTATTAAGTCTATTAGATTTTTTATGGAGTTTTTCAAGTTTTTTATGTACAATATTATAAGGACCAATCAGAAAGGATTTATGCACCCCTATGTTCATAGCAGCACAATATACAATAGCCACAATTTGGAAACAGCCTAGGTGCCCGTCAGCAGATGAGTGGATCAGAAAACTGTGGCACATCTACACAATGGAATTCTATGCTGCCATTAAAAAGAAGGAATTCTTACCATTTGCAGCAACCTGGTTGGAACTGGAGAGCCTTGTGCTTAGTGAAATAAGCCAGTCAATGAAGGAGAAGCATCACATGATTGCACTCATTGGGGGATAATAAAGAACATTATAAACTGATGAACAAAAAGATAGATACAGCGACAGTAAAGCTTCAAACAGACTGTGAAATTACGCAGGAAGATTAAAGTTAGGTGACGTAGATAAGAGATCAATCAAAGGACTTGTATGCATGCATATAAGCATAACCAATGAACATAGACACTAGGGGGTTGGGGTATGCCTGGGACGGAGGGGGGGGCAATGGGAAGATATGTATAAAAAATTTTTAAAAAATTAAAAAAATTAAAAAAAAAAAACTACTCCTTTTCCAATTTGGATGCCTTTTATTTCTTCTTCTTGTATAATTGCTATGGCTAATACCACTAGTACTATGTCAAACAGGAGGGGTGAGAGTGAGCATCCCTATCTTGTTTCTGTTCTTAGTGGAAATGGTTTTAGTGTTTGCACACTGAGTATGATGTCAGCTGTGGGTTTATCATATACAGCTTTTATTATGTTGAAATATGATCCTTCTATTCCCATTTTACTGAGAGTTTTTATCAAGAAAGGGTGTTAGATTTTGTCAAATGCTTTTTCTGCATCAATTGATCTGACTATGTGATTTTTATCTCTCAATTTCTTTATGTGATGTATCACATTTATTGATTTGCAAATATTGTGCCATCTTTGCATTCCCAGTATAAATCCTACTTGGTCATGGTATATGATCTTTCTGACGTACTACTGAATCCGATTTGCTAGAATTTTGTTGATGATTTTGGCATCTATGTTCATGAGGGATATTGGCCTGTAATTCTCTTTCATTGTGTTGTCTTTATCTGGTTTTGGTATTAGGGTGATCTTTCTTTCATAGAAGAGCTTGGAAGTGTTCCTTCTTGAATTTTTTGGAATAGTCTGAGGAGGATAGGTTTTAATTCTTTCTTGATTGTTTGGTAAAACTCCTCTGTGAATCTGTCTGGCCCCAGGCTTTTGTATTCCAGAAGTTTTTTGAGAACTGCTTCAATTTCTTCCATAGTAATTGATCTATTGAGGTGTTTAGATTCTTCCTGATTGTTTTTTGGAAAGTTATATTTTTCTAGGAATAGGTCCATTTCCTCCAGGTTGTCCAGTTTGTTGGAAAAGAGTTGTTCATAATATTTTTTAACAATCCTTTTTATCTCTGTGGGGTCTGTTGTTATTTCATCTCTTTCATTTCTGATTTTATATTTGGATCCTCTCTCTTTACTTCTTGGTGAGCCTGGCTGGAGGATCATCAATCTTGTTTATCTTTTCAAAGAACCTGCTCTTAGTTTTGTTGATGTTTTGTATTGTTTCTTTAGTCTCTATGTCAGTTATCTCTGCTCTGATATATATATATGGAAGTTTTCTGTCCTTATTTCTTCAAACAGGTTTTCTATTCCTTGCTCAGTTTTGCTCCTTCTGGAATCCTTTTTATGTGGATATTGTTTTTTCTCATGTTGTCCCAAAGTACTCTTAAGGTCTCCTTTTGCTTTTTAATTTTTTTTCTAGAAGCTTCTCTACTTGGGTATCTTTTCATACCTTGTCTTCTAGCTCACTGATGCCATCCTCTGCTTCTTCTAGTCTCCTCTTGAGGCTTTATATCGAGTTCTATACAGAAAAATGTCATTTTTCATTTCCTCTTGGTCCTTACTCATATTGTCAAATTTGTGTTCCATTTTTTTCAGCCACCTTATGACCATTTCTCTGATTTTTTTTTCCTGACAGGTTATCTCCTCCATTTTGTTTACTTCCTTTTCTGGTGATGCTTGTTATTCTTTCATATGTGGGCTGTTTCTTTGTCTCCCCTGGTCTCTTTTCTCTGGATGTCTGGTTATATATTTCTCTCTCTCCTGAATTGATTTAAAGGCACAAAATACAACACTACCAGGTACAATGCCCAATACACTGGGCATAAATGTATTCATGATAATAGAGATCAGAGAGAAAGAACAAGAGAGGGGGAAAAAAGAAAGAAAGGAGTGCCAAAATGAAATTTGGAAAAAAGAAAAAAAACATAAAAAAGAAAATAAAGAGAATAAGTAAGGAAAGGGGAACAAACTAGATATATATGGGGAGAAATCTCCACAGAACAGTCACTAATCCCAACAAATGCCAGTAACAAGTACCTGCAGATTAATACAAACTGCAAACAACTAATATCAAGTGAGGCAAGAGAAAACAGAAGCAATAAACAAATAAAAACAAAGTAAACAAAAAAAACACAAGAGAATAAGCAAAACAATCTCACAAAAAAGCATAAAAATTATATATATATAATATTCAAGCAAACAACAACAAAAGGACAGAGAGAAAAATAATTTTTGGACAGTGAAGACAGAGAAGACTTGGAGCAGGGGATTGGAAAGTAGATATATAAGTAGGGTGAAATTTTAACAGGGGGTAAAAAGAAAGAATAGGGAACATCTAATGTAGGAATAGAGTAAGAAAAACAGGACAACAAAAGGTTAAAGTTAGGAAAAGTGTGATGGCATAAAGGTAGAGTTGAGATAAAGTAAAATTATACTAAAGGAAAGATGAAAATAGATTGTAGAACACTAATCCCAAAGTAAAATAAAGAGAAAATAAAATGCCACTTTTTTAACAAAAAGGTAAAATAGTAGTAGTAATAATATTGATTGAACATACAAATGTAATGATTAAAAAGGTAAAATCAAGTGAGAAAAAAAGAAAAAAATATTTTCATAAGTAAAAGATAAAAAATAAAAAAATGTGCAGTAGTGAAGGTCATTCACTTCCTCTATTGTTCTTTTTGGCATGCCTGTTTCCCATTCAGGACAGTATGGCAGTTCCCTGCATTCCACTTCTCCTTAATGTTGTAAGGCAGTCCTGATTTTAAAGCAACCAGTTTGTCTTAATTTCTTTTATTCCTTCCTTTGTGATTACACAAGAGTCAATTTGTAATTCCTCCTCTGTGTGGCAATATTTCTGGATTGATCTCCAAGTCTATAGGTCCTCTCTAGGCAGTGCTTAGATCCTGCTTTCCCTGTGGCACTCAATACTGGTTTGTGAGAGTGGGCTGCCCCAGAGCTGGTTCTCTGATGGTCCCTCCCCACTCTGATCTCCTGGTACTAGAAAAACAACTTTCCCCTGCAGTCTCCTAAGGTGTCCCAACTGGGTGATCCTATGTATTGGGCTTAGCAATCAGAAGCAAGGATCTAAAGAAGAAAAAGTGCAAGTGTGTGAATTCCAGAGCTGCACACAAGTTTATGCAGTCCCCTTTTCCCCCTCGTTTACTAGCAGCCAGCACACTTTTAAAACTCCAAGGCTGTCTTTCTGTGTCAGATCAAAATGGGTTTCTTTTTACAGATCCCCTCTATTAGCAGCTCTGAGGACTCCCCTCCACATTCACAGATCCAACAGCTACGATTTCTCTAGGTGCAGACTTCCTCTGGTCTACCAGCTCCCACAGTGTGCATGTTTCTCTGTCCACCGGGACCAGAGACCTCACCTTATCTCAGGCAAAATCTGACTTTTCCGTGGTGGAGTGTAGAGCTCCAATGAGTCTGCGTGTTTGTGCAATCAGGGGCAGGTATTCTGGGGGTCACAGATTTTCAGACTTCTGATATCATCTACTTACCCCTTCAAGATGGCTTGGTCTCCGCATCTGAGCTGGTGATTCCGGCAGGGAACCCAGCAGCAGTGTTCATTCTACTTTTTAAAATTATTTTATTTTATCTTATTTTTTTGTGTTTCCACCCTTTCCTTTTTCCCTTTTACATTCTGTGTTCTTTTCTGTTCCTGCTTTAGTTTTTCTCTTTCCTTTCTTTTTAACCCTTCTTAAAAATTGATCTTCTTTATCTGCTTTATTGACATATTCTTATTACTGTAGTATCTGTTGGCTTACTTATATATCTAATTTTCTGTCCTCTGCTTCATGTCCATGCACTCTTCTCTTTTCTCTTTCTTCTCTAGTCAATTTTTTATGCTTTTATTTTTCATCTCCTCTCTTGCTCTCTTCTTTTCCTAATTGTTTAGATAACTTTACTCACTAAACTCAAGCCTATCTACTCTCTTCTCTATTCTCTCTTTCCAAAAATAGATGAATAAATAGATAGATAAATGTTTTAAAATTATTTATTTTTCTACTCATTATAGTTATATCTTCTCTTACTGAACCATGGTCCTTCCCCTATTCATTCAATTCCTTAACCTTACTTTGTGTATATAAGCTCTGGCTCTACAGATTATGTCTCCCACCTTTTTCTGGATGTTTGCATTTTTTGTTTATTTTTTTGTTTTGTGGTGTTTTCTCCCCATATATATTCTTCTTATTATTATTTTTTCTCTTTTTCTTTTATTGATATTATTTTTGCTATCTTTTCTCTCTCTTAATTCTCTTTTCTTAGGTGGTCATTTTTATTGGCATTATTGGTATCACAAATGCATGCGTGTTTTATTCCCTTTGTGTTGTGTCTTGTCAAGTTGTATTTGTGCTGTTTAGTCAAAATAGTAAATAGCAAGCTACTTAACCAGACATCCTGAAAGGAGACTCCATTCACAAAGAAAAATAACACACTCAAGACCCAACTAAATCAAGAGAATACAAATATCTCAAGTAGGGGACATCCCTAGAATACCCAACCCAAAAGACCTGAGATCTTGCACCACTGGGTTCCTTACTATATAAGAAGAACTCAAAAAAAATCTGGGTGACATACAAGTTTGATCTAATACATAGAAGTAATCACAAAGTAACAGAAAACAATTGGGAGACAAAGAAACAACCCCTAGTGGAGAAACCAAGATGGCAGCATAGGTGAATACCTAAACTACTGCTTCGCACAACAATTTCCAAACTACAACTAAAAGACAGACCAGACATCATCCAAAACCACAGGAAAGCTGGCTGAGTGGAAATTCTACAAATAGAAGGAAAGAGTGGAGCTCACAGAGACTAAGAAAAGCTGCAAAAAGCTGAGGAATGGAGACACACACATGGAAAGAGCGGGTGGAAGAGTGCCTGCCTGGCTTCCTGTGGTGGGAGGGAGATGGAGAAGCCTGACTGCTCTGAACCCCAGGTCTGAGTGAGACTCATATTGGGGGAATCTGAACTATTGTGAAAAGGGAAGAGTGCATGGAAATTTAGGGGAGCCATGAAAGGGCAGAGGTCTGGGAGCACGCACACTACTGTGCGCAGAAGATGAATTGCTGATTGTGCTGCTGGCTTTCTCTAGTGGGTAGGAGACAGATCCTCCCAACTATGCTGAACTCCACTTCTGACTACACTAAATCCCAGTTTTGGGCAAAACTCTGGGGACCTAGACTCATATGAGTCCCAGAAATAAGGAAAAGGCAGAGGTCTAGAGACATGTGCGCATGTGCACAGAGAGGGTTGCAGTGATTACTAAGAGACACTTGAGACCCTGGCCACATAGGGCAGGGATGACTGGAAGTGAAGAATGTCTTCTTAGACCTGAGACACCACCCCACCCAAGCTTAATAGAGAGGCTTTTGCAGTTTTTCAAGTTTTGTATCATGAGGCTGATTCCAACACAGAAGTTCTCCCAGCATAGTGAAAACGCGGAGACATAGGAACAGATCACAAATAAAAGATATGGAGCAAAACAAACAACTGGATATAGAGTTCAAAACCATGGTTATAATGTTTTTCAAGAATTTCCTAGAAAAAATAAATTTAGCGAGACCCAAGAGGAGATGAAAAAGGAGCACCTAGAAATTAAACATACACTGACTGAAATAAAAAATATTATACAGAGTCCTAACAGCAGACTAGATGATCGCAACAATCAAGTCAAAGATTTGAAATACAAAGAGGCAGAAAACACTCAACTGGAAAAGCAAAAAGAAAAAAGAATCCAAAAATGTGAAGATAGTGTAAGGAGTCTCTGGGACAACTTCAAGCGTACCAATATCAGAATTATGGGGGTGTCAGAAGAAAAGAGAGAGCAAGATACTGAAAACCTACTTAAAGAAATAATGGCTGCAAACTTCCCACATCTGGTGAAAGAATTAGACTTACAAGTCCAGGAAGCACACAGAACCCAAATAAAAGGAATCCAAAGAGGACCACACCAAGACACATCATAATTAAAATACCAAGAGCAAAAGACAAAGAGAGAATATTAAAAGCAGTAAGAGAAAAACAGTTAATTACTTACAAGGGAGTACCTATACGATTGCCAGCTGATTTCTCAACAGAAACTATGCAGGCCAGAAGGGAGTGGCAAGAAATATTCAACGTGATGAATAGCAAGAACCTACAACCAAGAATGCTCTACCCAGCAAAGCTATCATTCAGAATTGAAGGTCAGATAAAGAGCTTCACAGATAAGAAAAAGCTAAAGGAGTTCATCACCACCAAACTGGTATTTTATGAAATGCTGAAAGGTACTCTTTAAGAAGAGGAAGATGAAAAAGGTAAAGATAAAAATTAGGAAAAATAAATACATATCTATCAACAAGTGAATCTAAAAATCAAGTGAATAAAAAATCTGATGAACAGCCGAAACTGGTTTGGCTCAGTGGATAGAGCATTGGTCTGCGGGCTGAAAGGTCCCTGTTTCAATTCCAGTCAAAGGCATGTACTTGATTGAGGGCACATCCCCAGTAGGGAGCATGCAAGAGGCAGCTGATTGATGTCTTTATCTCATCAATGTTTCTAACTTTCTATCCCTCTCCCTTTCTCTCTGTAAAAAATCAATAAAATATATTTTTTAAAAAGAATCTTAAAAAAATCTGATGAAAGAATAAACTAGTGAATATAATAGAATCAGGGGTATAGAAAGGGAGTGGAATAACAATTCTCAGGGGGAAAAGGGTGAGAGAGGTGCAGGGAGAGACTGGACAAAAATCATACACCTATGGATGAGGACAATGTGGGGGGAAGTAAGGGCAGAAGGAGGGATGGGAGCCAGGTCGAGGGGAGCTATAGAGGGAGTAAGAGAAACAAATGTAATAATCTGAACAATAAAGATTTATTAAATAAAAATAAGAAACAACCCTTATATGACAGAAAAGGAGGACACACCAGAAAATAAAATAAATGAAATGGAGTCAAGCAATTTGTCACAGAAAGAATTCAGGGCAATGGTTATAAGGATGCTGAGAAGGATAGAAGACAATTTCAACAACATGTGTAAGAATGAAGAGGAAACATAGTATGATATAGCTGCACTTAACAACAGAATGGAAAGTTTCAACAGTAGACTAGAAGAATCTGAGGACCACATCAGCTAGTTAGAAGACAAGATAAGAAGGAAACACTCAAGCAGAGCAGCTACTGGGGGGAAAAAACAAAACAAAACAAAACAAAAAAAAACACAAAAAAAACCAAAACAAAACAAAAACACAAAACTTAAAAAGCAGGAGGAGAACTTAAGGGAGCTTTGGTACAACACAAAATGAAACATCTGCATAATTGGAGTGCCAGGAGGAGAGGAAGCTAAGCAAGGAATAGAAAACCTGTTTGAAGAAATAATGACAGAAAACTTCCCTGATTTGGGGAAGAAAAAAGTCACACAAGTTCAAGAAGCATACAAAGTCCCAAATAAGATGAACCCAAAAATAATGACACCAAGACATATCATAATTAAATTGGCAAACACCAATAACAAAGTGAGAATCTTAAAGGCTGCCAGTGAGAGACAGAAAGTTACCTATAGGAGATCTCCCATTAGACTATCAATGTGATGCAAAGCAAAGGACTGAATCCAAGAATACTATATCCAGCAAGGCTACCATTCAAATTGAAGATGAAATCAGGAGCTTCACATATAAAAAAGGGGTAAGAGAGTTTATTATTAACAAGCCAGCACTGCATCAAATGCTAAAAGAACTGCTGTAAAAAGAAGTAGTAGAAATTGAAGAAAAAACACAGGCATAAAAAATAAAAATAGCCACAAACAAGTACCTATCAATTATAACCTTAAGTGTAAATGTATTAAATACTGCAATCAAAAGACATAGGGTAGCTGAATGGATAAGAAAATATGACGCCTACCTCAGAACAACGTCTCATACAGATTAATAGTAAAGAGATGGAAGAAAAATTTCAGGCAAATAGAAATAAAAAAAGCTAGGTTATTAATACTTATATATGGCAAAATAGATCTCAAAGTGGAAACCGTAACAAGAGATAAGGAAGGCCACTTCATAATACTAAAGGGAGAAATTCAACAAGAGTATGTAACTCTGGTAAACATATATGCACCCAATACAGGAGCACCCAAATACATAAAAAGACTCCTGGAAGATAGCAAGAGAGAGATTGACAGCAATATAATCATAGTAGGGGACTTAAATACCCCATTGACATCACTGGATAAATCCTCTAAACAACAACCAAAAAAAATCAGCAATGCTAAAGATGGAATTAACTGACATCTTCAGAACATTTTACCACAAAGCTATAGTATATATATATTCTTCTCAAGTGCACATGGGACATTTTCTAAGATAGACCACATATTGGGACACAGGAAAAGTCTCTTTAAATTCAAGAAGATATAAATCATATCAAGCATCTTCTTAGATCACAAGGGTATAAATTTAGAAATAAACTATAGTACAAACAATGAAATAAAAGTAAGCACTTGAAGGCTAAATTGCATTCTATTCAGTAATGATTGGGCTACCAAAGAGATTAAAGAAGAAATATAAAGCATTCTGGAAAGCAATGACAATGAAAACACAACAATCCCAAATCTATGGGACAGAGTGAAAGCAATCCTAGAGGTTAATAGCTCTGCAGGCCTACCTTAAAAAAAACAAACAAACATAAACTAAAACAGTAATAAATTATCTAACCCTATAACCCAAAGAATTAGAAAGAAAGCAACAATAAAATCTTAGAGTAAGCTGAAGGAAAGAAATAGTAAAGATAAGAGTGGAACTCTAAGCAGTTTGGCTCAGTGGATAGAGTCAGCCTGTAGACTAAAGGGTCTCAGTTTCAATTCCGGTCAAGGGCATGTACCTTGATTGTGGGCACATCACTAGTAGGGGGCGTGCAAGAGGCAGCTGATCGATGTCTCTCTCTCATTGATGTTTCTAGCTCTCTATCCATCTCGCTTCTTCTCTGTAAAAAAATCAATAAAATATATATTTTAAAAAATCACAATGGAAATAAATGGCACAGAGACCAAACAAACAAACAAACAAAAACAAACAAAAAAAACACACAAAAACAAAAAACCAATAAAACCAAGATCTGGTTCTTTGAAAGGATAAACAAGACTGAACAACCTCTAGCCAGGCTCACCAAGAAGCAAAGAGAGAAGACCCAAATAAACAAAATTAGAACGGAAAGATATTAACTAACAACCAACCCCACAAACATGCAAAGGGATGTAAAAAAAAATACTAAGAACAACTTTACTCTAACAAATTGGACAACCTAGATGAAATGGACATATTCTCAGAAAAATAAAATATTCCAAAACTCAATTTGAAGAATAAAAAAAAAAACTGAATAAGCTGATAACTACTGATATAATTGAAGCAGCAATCAAAATACTTCCAGCAAACAAATGCCTTAGTATGGACAGCTTCACAGGGGAGTTTTACCAAACATTCAAAGAAAAACTAAAACCTATCCTCTTCAAACTATTCCAAGAAATTCAAGAGGAAGACACACTTCCAAGCTATTTCTATGATGCCAGGATTACCCTAATCCCAAAGAAAGAATTATAGGCCAATATCCCTGATGAACATAGATGCTGAAATGTTCAACAACATTTCAACAAATTGGATCCAGCATTACATTAGAAAAAAATGTAACATGATGAGGTGAGATTTTATTCCATAGATGCAAGGCTAGTATAATATCCACAAATTAATAAACGTGATATATCACATATAAACAAATTGAGAGACAAAAATCACATAATTGGATCAATTGCTGCAGAAAAGGCATTTGACAAAGTCTAATACCCTTTCTTGTTTAAAAACTCTCAGCAAAGTAGGAATAGAAGGATAATACCTTAACAAATAAAAGCCTTATATGACAAATAATTAGCCAAAATTATACTCAATGGGCAAAAACTAAAACTATTTCCCCAAAGAACAGGAACACAACAGGGATGCTCACTTTCACCACTCCTATTCAACATAGTACTGGAAGTGCTAGCCATAGCAATCAGACAAGAAGAATAAATAAAAGGCATTCAAATTGGGAAAGAAGTAAAAGTGTCATTATTCGCAGATGAAATGATATTGTACATAGAAAATTCTAAAGACTGCATAAAAAACTAATAGACTTAATAAATGAATTCATGAATGTAGCAGGATCAAAAAACTAACACCCAAAAATGTACAGCTTTTATACACCAATAATGAACTCACAGAAAAACTAAAAAACAAAAACAAAAAAACAACAACAAAAAAACAAGCAAGCAAAAACAACCGCATTTATCATTCCACCAAAAAATTTAAGATACTAGGAATAAATTTAACTAAGGAGGTAAAGAACCTGTACTCAGAAAACTATAGGATGTTGAAAAAAGAGATAGAGGAAGATATAAACAAATGGAAGGATATATCATATTCATGGACTGGTATAATTAACATCATTAAAATGTCCATACTACTCAAAGCAATCTATAGATTCAATGCACTTCCCATTAAGATACCAATGGCATATTTCACAAACCTAGAAAAAAATCTCCAAAAATTCATCTGGAATTTAAAAAGACCCCGAATAGCCTAAACAATCCTGAGAAAGAAGAACAATGTTGGAGGGATCATCATATCAGATATCAAGTTACATTACAAAGCAAATGATACTGGCACAAGAACAGAAATATAGACCAATGGAACAGAGCAGAGAACCCAGAAATTGACCCAAGCCATTATACTCAATTAATATTTGACAAATGAGACAAGAACATACAATGGAATCAAGACAGTCTCTTTAATAAATGGTGTTGGGAAAATTGGACAAATACATGCATAAAAATGAAACTAGACTACCAACTTACACTGTACACAAAAAACTCAAAATTAATAAAGAACTTAAAGGTAAGATGAAAAATCATAAAAATCTTAGAAGAATTCATAGGCAGCCAAATATCAGACATATGTTCAAGCAATATCTTTACCAATACAGCTCCTAGGACAATGGAAATTAGAGAGAAAATAAACAAATGGGACTACATCAAAATAAAAAAAAAAACACTTCTACTCAGTAATACTAAGAAACTATCAACAAAATAATAAGAAAGCCCACTGCATTGGAGAACATATTTACAAATATCATATCCAATAAGGGTTTAATCTCCAACATTTACAGGGAACTCATACAACTTAACAAAATAAAAGTAAACAACCCAATAAAAAAAAACTGGGCAAAGGACCAAAATAAGTACCTTTTGAAAGAGAACAAAGAGATGCCCAAAAGACATATAAAAACATGCTCAAAGTTACTAATCATCAGAGAGATGCAAAGCAAAACAACAATGAGGTACCATCTCAAACCTGTCAGGATGATTATTATCAATAAATCAACAAACAAGTGTTGGCGAGGATGTGGAGTAAAAGGAACCCTTGTGCACTGCTGGTGGGAATGCAGACTGGTTCAGCCACTGTAGGAAACAATATGGAGTTTCCTGAAAAAAAAATTATAAATGGAATTCCTATTTGTTTCAGTAATCCCACTTCTAGGAATATAGTTCAAGAAATCAGAAAAAAAAGAACAATCAGAAAGGATATATGCACCCCGATGTTCATAGCAGCACAATTTACAATATCTAAGATTTGGAAACAGCCTACTAAGTGCCCCTCAGTAGATGAGTGGACAAAAACTGTGGTATATCTACACAATATAATACTATACTGCTGTAAAAAAGAAGAAACTCTTACCATTTGCAACAGCATGGATGGACCTGAAGAGCCTTATGCTAAGTGAAATAAACCAGTCAGAGAAAGATAAATATCACATTATGTCACTCATTTGTGGACTATAATGAACAATATAAACTGATGAACAAAAATAGATCCAGAGACAGAGAAGCATCAAAGAGTACAGACCATCCAACATTAGAGAGAAGATAGTGGAGGGGAGGGGATAAGAGATCAATCAAAGGACTTGTATTCATGCATATAAGCATAACCCATGGATACAGACAGTAGGGGGGAGAGGGAAGGAACTTGGGGTAGGAACAGCCAGGGAGAGGTCAATGGTGGAAAAAAGGAGACATATATAATATTTTAAACAATAAAAAAATTAAATTAAAAAAATCATTTGTCTAACTACTATGCTGTGCACCTAAAACTAATATTAAAAAATATTGAGCCATAGCCTGTTCAACTCAGTGGATAAGCATTGGCCTGTAGACAGAAGGTTCTCTGCTTTGATTCTGGTCAAGGGCATGTACCTTGGTTGCAGGCTCCTCCCTGACCTGGCCCTGGTCAGGGCTTGTGCAGGAGGCAACCAATTGATGTGTTTCACTCATAGATTTTTCTCTCTATTTCTCTCTCTCTAAAAATGAATGGAAAAATATCCTTAAGTGAGGATTTAAAAAAATATTGAATGTCAACTCTAATCAAAAACTAAAATTTAAGAAATTGATGTGACTCACCATATTAATAAAATTAATGAAGGAAAGCAGCATTATGTTAATAGATGTAAAAAAATAATTTGGTAAAATACAATACCTAGCACTATTTAAAAGAAAAATCTTTAAGCACATTAGGAATAGAAAGGAATTCTCCTAATATATTTTTTACATTAATTTTTTATACATATAGCCCATTGACCCCCTCCCTCCCAGGCATACCCCAACCCCCCAGTGTCTATGTTCATTGGTTGTGCCTATATGCATGCATACAAGTCCTTTGATTGATCTCTTATCTACGTCACCTAACTTTAATCTTCCTGCTGTAATTTCACAGTCTGTTTGATGCTTTACTGCCTCTGTATCTATCCTTTTGTTCATCAGTTTATAATGTCCTTTATTATCCACAAATGAGATCATGTGATGCTTCTCTTTCATTGACTGGCTTATTTCACTAAGCATAAGGTTCTCCAGTTCCAACCAGGTTGCTGCAAATGGTAAGAATTCCTTCTTTTTAATGGAAGCATGGAATTCCATTGTGTAGATGTACCACAGTTTTCTAATCCACTCATCTGCTGACGGGCACCTAGGCTATTTGCAAATTGTAGCTATTGTAAATTGTGCTGCTAGGAACATAGGGGTGCGTAAATCCTTTCTGATTGGTGTTTGTAATTTCTTAGAATAAATTCCTAAGAGTGGGATTACAGGGTCAAATGGGAGATCCATTTTTAGTTTTTTGAGGAAACTCCATACTGTTCTCCACAGTGGCTGCACCAGTCTGCATTCCCACCAACAGTGCACAAGGGTTCCTTTTTCTCCGCATCCTCTCCAAAACTTGTCGTTTGTTGAATTGTTGATGATTGCCATTCTGACGTGTGTAAGATGGTATCGCATTGTCATTTTGATTTGCATCTCACAGATGATTAGTGACTTTGAACATGTTTTCATGTGTCTCTTGGCTTTCCTTCTGTCGTCTTTCAAAAAGGTTCTATTTAGGTCCGTTGCCCATTTTTTTATTGGATCGTTTATCTTCCTTTTATTAAGTTGTATAAGTTGGCTGTAGATTTTGGAGATTAAACTTTTATCAGTGATAACATTTGCAAATATGTTCTCCCATACAGTGATCTTTATTGTTGTTTTGTTGATGGTTTCTTTTGCTGTGCAAAAGCTTTTTATTTTGATGTAGTCCCATTTGTTTATTTTTTCTTTAGCTTCCATTGCCTCTGGAGCAGTATCAGTGAAGAAGTTCTTTCGGCATATGTCTGAGATTGTGCTGCCTGTGGATTCCTCTAGTATTTTTATGGTTTCCCTTCTAATGTTTAAGTCCTGTATCCATTTTGAGTTTATTTTTGTATTTGGTGTAAGTTGGTGGTCCAGTTTCATTTTTTTGCATGAATCTGTCCAATTTTCCCAACACCATTTATTGAAGAGGCTTTCTTGGCTCCATTGAATGTTCATGCCTCCTTTGTCAAATATTAGGTGAGCATAGTGGTTTGGGTGGATATCTGGGTTCTCTATTCTCTTCCATTGGTCTATATGTCTGTTCTTGTGCCAGTGCCAGGCTGTTTTGAGAACAGTTGCTTTGTAGTATAGTTTGTAATCTGGTATTGAGATCTCAACTACTTTATTCTTCTTTCTCAGAATTCCTGTAGCTATTCATGGTCTTTTTTTGTTCCAGATGAATCTATGAAGAATTCTTTCTAGGTCTGTGAAATATGTCCCTGGTATTTTAATGGGTAGTGCATTGAATCTATAGATTGCTTTGGGTAGTATGGATATTTGAATGATGTTGATTTTCCCAATCCATGAGCATGGTATGCTCTTCCATCTGTTAACATCTTCCTCTATCTCTTTTTTCAGTGTCCTATAGTTTCCTGCATATAGGTCTTTTACCTCTTTAGTTAGGTTTATTCCTAGGTATCTTAATTTTTTTGGTGCGATGGTAAATGGGATTGCTTTTTTAGTCTCTCTTTCTGTAATTTCACTATTAGTGTATAAAAAAGCAACAGACTTCTTAGCATTAATTTTGTATCCTGCTACATTGCAAATTCATTAATTAAGTCAATTAATTTTGGAATAGGTGTGCGTAAATATTGTACAATATCATGTCATCTGCAAGAAAGGACAGCCTTACTTCTTCTTTTCCAATTTGGGTGCCTTTTATTTCTTCTTTTGTCTAATTGTAATGGCTAATACTTCCACAACTATGTCGAACAGGAGAGGTGAGAGTGGGCATCCCTGTCTTGTTCCTGTTTTTAGGGGAAATGGTTTTAGATTTTGCCCATTGAGTATGATGTTAGCTGTGGGTTTATCATATATGGCTTTTATGATGTTGAGGTATGTTCCTTCTATTCCCACTTTGCTGAGAGTTTTTTTTTTTTATCAAGAATGGGTGTTGGGTTTTGTCAAATGCTTTTACTGTGTCAATTGATATGACTATGTGATTTTTATCTCTCAATTTGTTTATGTGATGTATCACATTTATTGATTTGTGAATATTGTACCATCCCTGCAGTCCTGGGATGTATCCTAGTAGGTCATGGTGTATGATCTTTCTAATGTACTGCTGGATCCAATATGCTAGAATTTTGTTGAGGATTTTGGCATCTAGGTTCATGAGAGATATTGGCCTATAATTCTCTTTCATTGTGTTGTCTTTATCTGGTTTTGGTATTAGGGTGATGCTGGCTTTATAAAAGGTGTTTGGAAGTGTTCCTTCTTCTTGAATGTTTTTGAATAGTCTGAGAAGGATAGGTTTTAAATCTTCCTTGAATGTTTGGTAAAACTCTCCTGTGTAGCCATCTGGTCCCAGGCTTTTATTTGCTGAAAGCTTTTTGATGACTGCTTCAATTTCTTCCATAGTTATTGGACTATTGATATGTTTGGCTTCCTCCTCATTGAGTTTTGGAAAGTTATATATTTCTAGGCAAATGTCCATTTCTTGCAGGTTGTCT